>PVLC010003210.1:69034-100964 GCA_004027655.1 Graphiurus murinus | reverse complement strand
AGTTGCCATTCTGATTGGAGTTAGGTGAAATCTCAAGGTAGTCTTGATTTGCATCTCTCTGACTGCTAATGATGTGGAACATTTCCTCATACATTTATTGGCCATTTGTATTTCTTCTTTTGTGAAGTGTCTATTTATATCCTTTTCCCATTTCTTGATTGTGTTATTTGTTTTCTTAGCTGTGAGTTTCTTGAGTTCTTTGTATATTCTAGATATGAGTCCTCTGTCAGATGAGTAGCTGGCAAATATGTCTAGTTTTTACCATTGCATTGCATAAAATGCTAAAGAAATAATTAAACAAACCCATAGAGTGTATGTTTAATTATTTCTTTAGCATTTTATGCAATGCAATGGTAAAAACTAGACATATTTCAATCATTTTTAAATTTTCACAAAAGGAAAACAATATGCACACCTTTCATGGGCTGTAGTCTTAGATGTTGGGAATACTGACAGAGAGCAGATGTTCAAACCTGTTGAGAAAGTCACTGCTTTAGTCTCCAGTTCTTTCTGTGCTGGAGCTTCAGGAATTGCCTCCAGATCTCCCTGAGTGCACTAAAGAAAATTCTCAATACAGATGTTTGTTTTATGCATCACCACAATATAAAATTCAATTAAGAAATAAAACATGCACTGCGTGATTTCAATGTTTATCAGTGTATCAGTGGTTCAGAGGGACGATTTCATTCGCATGAAAATGGCAAGAAGAAAATCTTGACTTGGGGATTTTTAGATTTAGTTATTTTCCTATCATTGGACCTGTTTGATTTAACCCAAGAACAGTGAAAAGGAAGAAAATTGGTTTTTGTCTGCATTAACTTATGGGTTCTGATCCCTTTTGAGATATGGTTCTGATTAAAAAGGTTTTAACCCATTTGGAATGCATTACTAAGTGATGGTATGAGATACCTTAAAAGCTTTAAAAACATAGTTGAAAACTGCTTTTCTTTGTATATTAGACAGGGAAGTGAACAAAATCATAGGTTTTATATCCTTTGAAGCTGTCCGTGGAAGTTTGTGAGGGGGAACTTAGTGCATTATTCTGAGAAGATACATAGCTTTCATCAGATTCTTGAAGGAGTTAGAAAACCTCACGAAAGGACAACAGACATTTGGTGAATATGAAATCTTTCCAACCCTATGATTATATAACTATGCTTATATATTCAAGTTAACCAAAAAATAGGCAAACTAGTAAAGAGAAAGGAACAGCTTGACTATATGGGACTTAAACAGCTGTAAATATTTAGAAATAGACGTTTCTATAGAGCATTTGATATTGTGGAGAATTTTTATAATTTAAAGAGGAATGTTATTTACTTTATTTCTGCAAACAAAATATATAGAAACATATATTTGCCATTAGAACTTTCTTTTTTTACATTTTCAAGTTCTTACTGAAAGTTATTTGTGACTGATGGTGGCTTAACAGTATGAGATATTTTAAAGAAAGGGCATCAACAAAATTAAAAGTAGTTTTCTTTCCTATATTTTTGAGAAACAATGTGCAGAAAAAAAATTCTGTTTAATACAAGCAAAGGCAGATGTCACATAATTCTCATATTATTTTATTAATAGTGATTTATTTTGCATTATTCATGCTAAAGCAACAAGCAAAGTTTTATGAAATTTGAGTAATGAAATGCTACACAGTGAAGCCAAAGAGTCTGAAATCTAAACTTAGAGATATTTGAATATGTAAATAATATTTTCAGTGCTTGAGGGGAAAAAAACTATTGTTCTCTTAAAAATTTCCACATTTATTTACTGTATTTAACTGAATAATCTCATATATAAATCTATTAGCCTGACTATCTTAAGTAGAACCTTTCAAATAACAATGTAGGGTTCTTTATAGAGTACAGTAGTATTCTTACATCATTATACCTTGGATCTGGGACAAGAAAATTGAAAAGCAGGGGTAGGAAGGGCTGTAAAATTTATCTTCCACATCATTATTGATTGACATCACCCCTGAAATGCAAACAAGTCTTTAGAACTCAATAATCCATGCTTTTGTACTTCCTCGGATCTGATATATTGCCTCTGTGGTATTGATGACTCTATTTTTCCTTTAATTAACATTATAGGAATTGTAACATGCAAGCTTCCACTTGAATTTATTGACTTTATTAAAATTGCTTTAATGTCAAAAGTTAGTATGCTAATGAAGTTTGATGAGATAAAGTTCCCTATCAATATCTAACATGTCCTTAGATATTGTTTTACTTGTATCTTTTATACATTACTGTCAAACACACTTTGATGTAAACAAAAATCAAAAATAACATCCAGAAAACCATTGACTAGATAACTACTAGCTAAGAGATTAATAATTCATGCCAGTTAATTCAATAAAAATTTACTTCAAGTGAATTTTATTTGTTGCATTATAAATAGCTCTGAGATATGTAACATGCTAAAAAGTAATTACTAATACCTGACAAAGATACTAAATTAGGTGTTTCAAGAATACAAAAATGAATGATGTGATCCACAGCCA
The DNA here is from genome assembly GCA_004027655.1 of Graphiurus murinus. Lineage (NCBI taxonomy): Eukaryota > Metazoa > Chordata > Mammalia > Rodentia > Gliridae > Graphiurus > Graphiurus murinus. The sequence continues at coordinate 98,461 of PVLC010003210.1, read as the reverse complement.
AAGCAATAATATGATAATATAATATAGAGAACAATAGAAGCCCAAATTGAATTACAAAGTAATTTTCCCCCTATTATGTTTCGCTAACGTGTGTGTGTGTGTGTGTGTGTGTGTGTGTGTGTGTGTGTTAGGCTTATTTCATTCCCTTGTTAGGGCGTTGGCAAATGCTGTGACTTCTTCCTAGAAGTATCCTATAGCTACCTCTATCATCAATTTTCATGCAGTTGGCTCCTTTTCATCATTAATGCCTTAATTCCAATATTCTCTTTAGAGGGGCTTCAATTGATTAAATTGCGCTGACTATCCAAATTACACTCTTGTTCTATCCTGTGTCTGAGTCTCTATCAATCATATTGCCCTTCTACATTATAACTTTTACCTTCTTTTGTTTCTTCATAACCTGTTTCAAGAATAAAACTTATAATATATTTTATTATATTTACATGTTCATTTGCTTGTTGCTGTATCATATCTAGTTATAATATAAATTCCATGACAGCACAACCAGGTCCAAATTCATTGCTCTCACTCCAGTACTTAGAATAGAGATCGGCATATAGTGGCCATTCAATAATATTAATATATTTTCTTAGCTATGGATGGGAGTGGTCATGAATAGAAGAAAGCTTTATTTGACTCAACTTACATTTTAAAGCTAAATATAAGTATAGTATATGTTTTACCTAAATATTCTTGGTGATTTTTAAATTTTTTTTTAACACAGATTATCTGTCCCATTTCGTTCACTACTTAAATCACCAAAAAAGATTTAAAAGTTTACAGAATCAGGAACAAGTAGAATATGAAAATTCTAGGTAGTGGACATACCTTTGTGGAAAGAGGAAATAAGTCTTGATGAATTGCCAGTCATTGAGTTTTGGATAACAAAGTTCATGCAGCAAGTAATAAAAGATAAGACTGCAAAGGAAAGAGAAGACTAGGTGTGTGGAAGATTCTTTGAGGCAAGCATATTAAAACTTTACACAGATGACATTGGAATAGAGGCACCAAAATGAATAGAATTTAGGAAAAGTGCATTTCAAGTATAAGGGACTTATGAGCCTGGAACAGAAGTGGAAAAACATATGTGCTACTGTTATCTCAATTTAAACTCAAGCACTGAAGACATATCTTTCATGCTCAGCATCATAGCCATACCCATTCGTAGCCTCTTTCACCATGACACCTTTCCTAGCTACCTCGACTGCATCAAGTTCATCTCCTTGGCACTTATTTCTATATTTTCCAATAAGACTCCTTTTTATAACAATTTATTTTGTTTTACGTTTTGCAAAGGATATTTCTGTTTAGAATCATAATGCCTTTGTCTACATAATTTTTATGCATTCATTGTGTGTGTGTGTGTGTGTGTGTGTGTGTGTGTGTGTGTTTTACTGGGAATTGAATCCATGGACATTCTACCTCTGAGCTACACTCTCAGCCCTATTTTTAATTCTTTATTTTGAAACAGGGTCTCATTAAGTTGCAGACAGGGTCACGAAGTAGTAGCTGAGGCTGCCTGCGAACTTATGATCCTCCTGTTTCAACCTTCCAAGTACTAGAATTACAAGCATGTGCCACCATGCCCAGCTACATAATTTTTAAAATTATCTGTGATGATGCTTATGATTAATGCCTACATTCTTATCCTCACCATTTCCCACACATACACCATGAAGCATGTTCAGGTCTAATCTCACCATGACTCTTTTTCTTATAAAAGGGCATGTTTTTCATTTCTACTCAAGAATAAATGTCCTGGAAATATAATTTTATTTGATTTTTGTGTTTATGAAAATTAGTCTGCAGTTCATGATATAAATCCTCTTTTCTGCATGGTAATTACATTATAACTAATATTTTCATAAATATATTTCTGTTCAAAGATTTCACCTCCCTTAGGATTTCTTTCTTTCTTTTTTCTTTTTCTCTCTTTTTTTTCTCTCCTTCCTTCCTTCCTTCCTTCCTTCCTTCCTTCCTTCCTTCCTTCCTTCCTCCTTTCTTCCCTCCCTCCCTCCCTCTCTCCATCCCTTCTTTACTTCCTTCTTTCTTTCCTTTTTTTTTTACTCTTTCTTTCACTGGGAAACAATTCTAAGTTCCCACTAGGGCAACCTGACTCTCAGTGGGATCTAATCTAGATAGTACATTTCCCAGGACAGTCTTACACACTTTAGTTCAAATAATTATTATTTTTTGGTCTTCATGCTGGTATTTCATGGTTTATATTCTGTATGTGCTACAAAGACTTTGGCACTTTAACATTACTTTTCACCTCTACCTATGAGAAATGTGTATTTTTTACATATAACTAACAGAGTAGGTTTCCTTTATGATATGTAACATCGACACAAGGTTGTAATTCAAAAATAAAGATAAAAATAATCTAAGACTCAGTAGACAAGAGCTGATAAAAATAAAAAAAACTTTGGGTTTTATATTGTCCTGGCACATGTACTCAACAAACAATGCTTTTGAAACAAGATATTTTTTGCATAAACATTATTTACCCTTTGCATAGATTATAAACATTAATCAAATGTAGTTGGTCCCAATTTTTTATCTTGTTTACATAAATGTTATTGGAAATGAAGCAAAATAATCATTTTTTATTTTCTCAAACATCAAAAGGATTTTGGAAACAATATAAAAAATAGAAAACTCAAAAATAAGTTTTGGTAATTCATTTTTAAAATGATGGAATGAGGAAGTCAATTAATACTCCCCTAAAAAGCAGCGATAAATTTGGACAAAACCAATAATGATTTGAATTCTCTAGAAATCTACAAATAACATTGGAGAAGCTGAGAAGAGATTATTGATGAAAACTACTGAACTTCAGGTAAGAAAAACTTGAAGTGTGTTCTGTTCTTTCCTGGAGCCTCTTCCATTTACTCATCTTTGTTGTTATGTTAGTTCAGAGCAGATAGCGTAGATAGTAAAAATCAGAAAGCTTGCTGCCACTATTGGAAGGGTCTCATTTGACTGACCAGAAATTCTACTTTTAGGAATTTATCTAAGATAAACATATATCCACATAAAAAATCAAATGTGAATCATCATTTCAGTATCATCCAAAATAGCTAAAATTTGGGGAAATTTAAAATATTCCTTGATTGGTGAATGGATAAGTGTGGTACAGCTGTATAATGAAGTACTATTTAAGGAAACCGAATAAAATATACTACAACATGGACATATCTCAAAAACATCATACTAAATGAAATAAGCCGGACCAAAAAGCTATCAATAGTATTATTGGATTTATATGATAGTCATAAAAATGCCAATTTATAAGAACTTACTAAGGCCTGAATACAGATTGCCTAATAATGGGATAGAGAGAAATTATGATGTTGATAAATTATAAGGATGGTTTTCCAACTCTATAAGTTAATTTAGAAAATTACTGAATTTTACACTTGCAATGAATAGATATTATACATATATATAAATCTCAATGAAGTTGTACATAATAAAGTTTATATTTAGAAAATAATTACTATGCCAATTTAAAGAATTTAACCACATTAAAAGGCCTAAAATTAAATTCTTCAAATTTTTCCTTAGTCACTAAATACATGGCAATATTATGAATAGTTTTCAATAAGGAACAATAAATCATCCAATTTTGTAAAAAACTGATGTCACATCATGATCCATTATTTAAAAAACCCAGCTCGCTCAGGAAACCTTTATTGCATGTGTTTTATAAAACTGAAGAAAGGTTTAATTAGTTCTATTTACTTACTTGCAATAACTTCAAAGGTTTTATGATACCATTAGAAAAATAATTAAAATACTAAAATGAACTCCTTGCTAGTCATAAAATTGTAATCATAAAATTTGGAGATTATTTTTCTCTACTCATTTTAAAATATAATGCTTAAAAGAAGTATAATTAAGCCAAATATTAGGGCAAAATTTAAGTGCCAAATATACCAATATTTTATTTTGCTGATATAATAATCACATTGAATTTGGTTTGAGGGGAATGGTTTTGGATAAAGAATAAAAGACAATAAGCATATTCTGACTCTTAACAACCTCTTTAGAACTCTAACTTTTGTGTTACTTAGAATACTGACTGGGTAAGATATTAATTATTCACATCAAATAAGTTTAGGAAGAAAAGATTAGAGCTAAGTACATATAGTCACTATTTTTTCATGGATTACAAATCTTCAAAGATCAGATATAGTTCACAGAAATTTTTTAATTTAATTGATCATGAAATATTGGCAATCTATAGTAACTAAAATAATACGATCAATTTCTCATAACTTTAGGTATAAGAAATGCTGTATTGCTTTATATCTCTAAATCAGAAAACTTTTTCTGAGCCCCTCTGTACCATTAAAGTAAAAATGCATATTTGGTTATTTTTGGGAATCTTTTATTTCTTTATTAAAATAAAAATGATTCAGAATATTCAGAAATAATCCCTTTGGTGTCTAACCACTGTGACATTAGAGGAACCCATGTAAACCATCTTCTTAGTTGTTTTTGTAAAGGTAATGAATCTCAAGATCCTTGGCCTTAAACTTGCACATGCCCTTTAACATCCTTGAGGTAAGCTTAAGTAATTTGTTTACTTATTCTTATTATTTTTTAATTTTGAAAAATATTTTTATATATAATTGATAAGATCCTACCCTTATCTTCTCAACAGTCCCTGCATCACATGTTTTCTTGTGTTAAGTGGTTTTGGGTCCTCACAGAGCTGATTTTGGGGTCTGATTAAATTGAGTTATTGAGTTGAGCAGCAATGTTTACTTTTCTAGGTTGTAGTCACATCTGCATGAAGTTATTTAGAACTGGCATAGGAGCACTACTACTAGCCACTATGCTGACTCATCCTGTATTGTGGTGGGGAAGCATTGTAAAATTTATTACAAGTGCAGCTCACATCCTTTTGCTTAACAAAGAAGAAGGCTTCCTTAGTAGTGTCTCCTGTTATTGATTACTTCAGCATTTTACAATATTATGCATTATCTGTTGAAATTTAGATCCTATGTGGAATGCTTTAAACATGAAATTACTTTGATTTTTTTCTATTATAAGTTGTAACAAGATGATCATTATAAATATGTTCGAGCTAGGCTCAATGGTATGCAAGTATGCTAGCTTATCAGTTTCTGGCCCTAGGCCTTAAGAGTCTTTGTGTGTTTCTAGAATCTACTTTCTCTCTACCCTCATCATTAGAACATATTCATGTAGTCTGTTAAAAGATATGATCTCAAATGAAGGAAATACAACTGATTCCCATTATAAGATATGACAGACTCGCCAGCACCCAGTTTACAGACTGCTGAATGCAGATCTGTCTTGAATCTGAGTTTCTTAGTACAGTGAGCCCCAGAAAAGATCATCAGGACCGATTATATATTAAAATAAACAAAGAGCTAAACAAGAGATTTTTGAGAAACAGTGAATGGAGGTTCTTTTTTCCCAACTGTATTTCAAAGTGGGCTTATACATGCTGTTTTGACAATAGATTCTGACATGGAGGTATACATTCTTTTCTTTCTCTTTTTTAATGAAAAAGAAAACACAAGAGAAATGCAGGTAAGAATAAAGTATGAAAAATATAAGAAAATGTTAGGTATAAGCTAGTATAGGTAAAGACATCCATGCACACATTTCTCATTTAACCCTTCCCCAATTCCCGCCCCACTCCCTCCTCTTCCCTCCTTCTCAAAGATGTGTAATTACAGTGCACCAAATAAAAAAAAAAAAAACCCAAAGCTATCTGGGCTCACACAGCTCCTGGCCATGTAAGGAGACTTGAGGCTCCCCTTAGGAACTACAGAACCTGAGCAAGGCTATCCTAAGAAAATAGTCCTAAGAGCCGGGCATGGTGGCGAACGCTTGTCATCCCAGTGCTTGGGAGGCTGAGACAGGAGGATCACAGGTTTGCGGTCAGCCTCAGCAACTTAGGGAGACCCTGTTTCCAAATAAAGAATTAAAAATAGGGCTGAGGGAGTAGCTCAGAGTAGAATGCCCCTGGGTTCAATCCCCGGTACTGCAAAAATAAATAAATAAATAAATAAAAATAAACAAAATAAAATAGAGCTGGGAGTGTAGCTCAGAGGTAGAATGCTCCTGGATTCCATCTCTAGGACTACAAAAATAAATAAATAAACAAAATAATAAAATAGAGCTGGGGGTGTAGCTCAGAGACAGAATGCCCCTAGGTTACATCCCCATACTAGAAAAAAAAAAAAAAAAAGAAATACACCCTATTTTCACCTCTGTCTAGTTTCCCATTAGACGGTGTTTTAAAAAGTCAGGCGTGTGGCGCACACTTGTAATCCCAGCATTTGGGAGGCTGAGACCGGAGGATCCGGGTTCAAGACCAGCCTCAGGTACCTAGTGAGGCCCTCTGCAACTTAGTGAGACCTGGTTTCAAAATAAAGAATAAAAAATAGGGCTGGGACTATAGCTCAAAGATAGAATGCCCCTGAGTTCAATCCCCAGTACCACAAAAAAAAAAAAAAAAAAGATGGTGATATATATATAAATTTTTTTTCTGTCTTCATCAGCAAAATATATATATATATATATATATATATATGAAAATGAACAATACAATTAATAGAGGTTACTGATAAGGTTGTGGACTGTGTCATGGCCCTCCAAAATTTGTTTGCATCCTAATTTCCAAAACCTATGAACGTCACCTTATTTCAAGAGGTCTTCTCAGATATCACTAAATTAAGGATCTTGAGCTATAGAGATTATCCTGGATGATTCAGAAGGCTTCATGAATCTAATGACAAGTGTTCTTATAAGAGACACAAACGAGAAGACAGGGAGGAGAAGGCGATGTGAAAACAGGTAGAGAATGGAGTGAATGGGTTGAAGAATATAGAAACTGGAAACCACTAGATGCTAGAAGATACATGAAATGAAATCTCCCCCAAATATGATGTGTGTACTGCTACAATCTTACTTTAGGCTTCTGACCTCCAGAGCTATGAGAGCATAAATTTCTGTTGTTTCAAGCCATAGAATTTGTGGTAATTTGTTATAGAAATCTAGAAAATTAATGTAGAGATAAATGATTAACTTATAACAAAAATAATTTAGATCATATGGTAAATAATAATTAAATAAGAGCAATTTACATCAAATTGAAGCCAAATATGAACTCAGGCTATTTGATTATGATAACAAGTTAAGATAATGTTAAAGCAGTTAATTTAAGAAGTGCACTGCATTACAATTTTAAATTCCTACTGATTTTACATGAAATACTAAAGTACTGACTTGTAAGCTTTATGAAATGCTACTATGTAAGATACCTATGATGAACAGGTTAATTAATGTTATCATTTTAAGACTAATTAGAATTAGTAACTGCCAAAATGATCTTGAAGTTCCTTAACCCTTCTAGCTTGATAGTTGCTTAAGATTATTTAAAAATAATCTTAAAAGAACACATATTACCAAAAAAATCTGAAGATGAAAAGAAGTTTTACAAGATATGAATATAAAATAAATGTATATAAATGATCCTAGAGAAAGGCTAAGTTTTAGTACCTATGTCTATATTCATAAATTTTAATATATATTAATATATAGGTAATATAGTTAACATAATATAATAATATATTATAATATATAGTAATATAATCAATATATAGATAATATAGGCAATTTAATGTAGGTAATAATGTGTAATCATGCATTTTAGTACCAGTGTCTGTATTCATAACTTTTTATTGAAGAATTTTCCCATTGTAAATTGCATGAGCTTCATAAGATACAGCATTTTGATCTGTTTTGTCCTTGAACACATTCTAAGTGAGTGATGATCTTTGTCCACTCCATAGCAGCATCTAAACATAATCAACTGATGATTTGGGGGGTCTTATTCTCTTCTACTAGAGAAAGATTGTTATGGTGAGATATAGAATGGCCCCTTGAAGAGCTCATAAATTGGTGTTTGGAGTAGATATAATCTAGTCCTGATGGTTGTAATCCCAGCAGTGGATAAATCCATTGCAATAGATTTACCTGGGTGGTATCCCATAGGCCCACAGGCAGTCGCTGGAGGTGGGAATCTGGGGGTGCTACTTTGGGGATTATATTTGGTTCTTCCTCCTGCTCTTTTTCTTGCTTCTGGCCTCCATGATATGAGGAGCATAGCTCAGGTGCTCTCCCTCTCTCCGCCTCCCGCCACCATGCCCTGAAATCCTGGGTCCCCAGCCTCACATGGTCTGAACCAGAAACTGTAAGATAATAAATCTTCTATTCTCTAAGTTATGTGGTCAAGTCTTTAGATTATAGCTGTGAAAATGTTGACCAGAACAAAGATCCTGATGCTTCTTTCTCATTCCTTATAGTCAGATCCCCTCTCTCTGTTTCTCATGGCTCAGAATTCTTGGCCAGACTGGGATAGTTCTATTTCAGATAGTCTAATTACTTGCTTCTTAGTCTCCAAGGATCTAAACTTTTGTACTTTTCCACTTGGTTTAGTAGGACCCTGTCCCTTTATCCTTAAAAGTATAGCCTTGCTTCTTTCAAGAAAAAAGAGAAATTCACCTCTCTTGTCTATCATGTCTCATGGTGATGAAGAAAATTAATGTGCTAACATATTTAGTATTTACTGAGAAATAATGTATCCTCAAATTATTATTTTTTCAAATTAATTATCAATTATTCAAATCAAATTATTCAAACTAATTATTAGTTTGAATCTTAGGACATTTACCCGTGACCACTTGTCCATCTCTCCATCTTTTTTTTTTTTTTTTTTTTTTGCAGTACTGGGGATTGAACTCGGGGGCATTCTACCTCCGAGGTACACCCCCAGCCCTATTTTTTATTCTTTATTTTGAAACCGGGTCTCACTAAGTTGCAGAGTGCCTCACTAGGTAGCTGAGGCTGGCCGCGAACCCGGATCCTCTGGTCTCAGCCTCCCGAATGCTGGGATTACAAGCGTGCGCCACCACGCCCGGCTTTCCATCTCTCCATCTTATTTCATATCACCTGAATAAACATTAATTTGAATCCCTAATTGTAGAAAATATTAATTTTGGTAAGACTAATAATTTGACTTTAAATCCAAAATTTGTTTTGCTTCTGCAAGAATCTAAAAAAAAAAAAATCCACATATTGCCTTGACAGTAATTAAAATTAAATACAGTCCTCTGAGTTTCTCTGCATACATTTGCCTGTAAGCTTTCACCAGATGTTAACAAGTTCTGCTCTATGTATGGTTTGTGTTTGGCATTTGTATTAGGTTTTCTCATTGCTGTGACCAAAATATCTGGCAGAAACAATGCAGAAATTTTTCTTAGAAGAAAAATATATTGGGGTTCAATATTTTGGAGGCTTCAGTCCATATTCAGCCAGTTTCCAGAGGTAGAATGATTGGTGGCAGGACACCAGAGCAAACTGAAGCACAGTAACAGGAAGCAATGAAGGATAGATATATTCCCTAAGTTCACACTTCTAGGACCTACCTTTCCCAGAATTGTCCTTCCTGCCTAATTTACCACCCAGTAGATCTATTCAAATTATTAATCCTTCAGTAGATTTATCCACTGATGAGATTAAAACCCCGATTCAATTATTTTACCTCTGGATGTTGTTGCAGTAGGGACATTCTTTTAACACATGAGCCTTCCGGGGGACATTTCAGACCCAAACCACCATAGCAGTACTGCTGCTGGCATGGGGCTCTTCTTTCAGTCTCATGGAGGCTGCACTCATCCTGTCACTGCAATCTCCCATGACAGTCCTCACCTCCATGCTGCCACAGCACGTGACTGAGCATGCTTCCACTCCGAAGACTCCACAGCTCTCTTAATGTCCAATGGCTGCCTGTCAGACACTTGTCTCCGCTTCTTGTCAGTGGATATCTGGGTGTTACCACAGGACATAAACTAAAAATATTCTTCTTTTTTAATTATTAGTAGTGTTTATATTTCTTTTTTTACTGCTTAGGTGAGTTTCCTCATGTTTCATCCACAAGCACTCTTTTTTTTTTTTTTTGCGGGTACTGGGGGCATTCTACCTCCAAGATATACCCCCAGCCCTATTTTTTATTCTTTATTTTGAAACCGAGTCTCACTAATTTGCGGAGTGCCTCACTAGGCAGCTGAGGCTGGCCTCGAACCCGGATCCTCCGGTCTCAGCCTCCCGAATGCTGGGATTACAAGTGTGCGCCACCACGCCCGGGTCCACAAGCACTCTTTAAGTAAGTAGAGATGATCTTCTTCAGTCCTAACTCTGATATTTTGCATCAAATCATAATCTTATATCGTTCTATTTACTTTTACCCTACTGGAAGCTCACCACTTACATTGAAATTTTGATAGCTCACCCATTTATGGAAGTACAAATGTAGAATAGTTCTTTTTTAATGGGACCATTAAAGTAAGTTTGTATATTTTTTGAATGTAGCATCTGTATTATAATTTTATACCTTAACAGCATCATTTTGTCATATATATATACATATATATAAATTGTGAAACATTGAAAATTTCCCCACCAAAGGGTCACTGTATGGAGGTAAGAATTATTAAGCAATATTTTGTAGATATTCATTGTGGACAATTTTCAGAAAAAAAAATTATTTGACAATAATGTCAAAATATAAAGGATTTCAGAAAGCACATTTTCTGTACTTTTATTGGTGCATTATAATCTTGCATCACAATGTAGTTCACAGTGATAGTGACATACATGCACACAGCACTTGGTGGACTTTCCCCTGGCTCCCTCCTCACTCCCCCCTACCCTGTACAAGATACTGAGATTGACATTGGTGTTCTCACATATGTTCATAATCTCACTGGAAGTGTTTCCTTCATTAATTCTCCCTCTCTGCCCACACCCTCTGCAAGACTACCTCCCTGATTTCACTGGAGTTTTCCCTCCATTGTCTAAAGTTCCTCTTATATTTCAATTACTCTCTAGCTTCCTAATATGAGAAAAAAACATATGATCTTCACTTTCTGTGACTGGCTAATCTCACTTAACATAATGTTCTCTAGGTCCATTCATTTTCTTGCACAAGACATGATTTGTTCTTCTTTATTGCTTAGTAGAATTCCATTTATATATATGCCATAATTTTGTAATCTACCCATTTGGGCAAATGGGCTCGTTCCATATTTGTCTATAATGAATTGTGCTCTTATAAAGAGATATGCATGTATTACTATAATATTCTGATGTCAATACTTTTGGTAAGGTATCCCAGAGTGGTATAGCTGAATCATATGGTGGATCCACTCCCATTTTTCTGAGGAATCTCCAAAGTAGTTACACTAATTTGAAATCCCACCAACAATGTAGAAGGGTTACTATTTCTTCACATCCTTGCCAACAGTTATTATTGTTTGACATCTTGATGATTTCCATTCTGATCTGGGTTAGTTGAATCTCAGTGTAGTTTTATTTGCATCTCCTTGATTGCTAATGACATTGAACTTTTTTTTCACATATTTATTGGCCATTTGTGTTTCTTCTTTTGTGAAATGTCTATTTAGTTCAATTAACCATTTCCTTTTTTTATTGGTGCATTGTAATCATACATCTTAATGAGGTACCTAGCTATTAGAGGCATGCTTTTTGTGCTTTTTAGTGTTGTATTTTAAGTACTTTTTATATTCTAAATATTAGTCCTCTATCAGAGGGATAGCTGGCAAAGATCGTCTCTCATTCTGTAGGCTCTTTCTTTAGAATTTTGATGGTTTCCTTTGATGAGCAGAAACTTTTTAGCATAATGCCATCCTATTTATTAATTCTTATTTTAAGTTCTTGAGCTTTGTAGACCTTATTGAGGAAGTATCTACATGTGCTTATATGTTGGAGTGTTGGACCTATGCTCTCCTCTAGTAATTTCAGTCTCTGGTCTAATTTCTAGGTGTTTGATCCACCTTGATTTGACTCTTGTACAAGGTAGAAGGTAAGGATTTAATTCCATTTTTCTGCAAACGTATAACCATTTTTTCAGCACCATTTATTGAAAAGGCTGTCTTTTCTCCAATGTAAGCATCTTTTTCAAAAATCAATTTGCTATAAATATGTGGACTTGCTTCTGTATCTTCTATTCTGTTCCATTGGTCTATGTGTCTGATTTTTATTACTATAAATCTGTAGTATAATTTGAAGTCAGGAATTGTGATGTCTAGCATAGGACAAAATTCCAACGCCTGAAGGAAAACAGAGCCTTAACCAAAATCTGGCTATCAAGCATTTTGTTGCAGTTGATCAATGGTGATGAGCAGATAATAATTCATGATGCAAGGAAAGGGAACTTTGAGGGTTTTTTCCTGGTCTTGTCATAGATGTGATAATATTGTATGTCATCTTGACTAGGTTACTGGGTGCCCAGATAATTGGTTAGACATTATTCCTCAGTTTGTCTGCATGACTGTTTCAGGATGAGGTTAGCATTTGAATTGGATTACTGAATAAAACAAGTTGCTCTCCCCTAAAGTGGGTGGGCACCATGAAATCTATTGGGGGCCTGAATAGGACAAAGGCAGAGGACAGAATCATTCAGTCTCTGCTTGTTTGAATTAAGACCTTAGTTTTATAATCTCCTTTGACTGTAATAAGTGCTCAAACAGTGCTCCTGGTTCTTATACCTTCAGACTCAGACTGGAACTACAACAATGGTTTTCCTGAGAATTTCTCAGCCTCCATAATTACAGTAACCAATTTCTTACAAAAAATCGTGTGTGTGTTTGTGTTTGTGTACATGTGTCCCTTTAGTTCTCTTTCTCTGAGGAACCCTAGTAAGCAATGACTGCATCTATGACTCTTATCTAAGTCCTCAGTTTTATAGAGAGAGGGTACCCTGTTATCCAGAACTCAAATGATGGAAAAGGAGATTATTTTACTTTCTTTTCCAGGAGCTCATAGCTCTGATAAAATTCAACACTGTTATTCATTTTTTTGAAAAAAATAATGATATTGGTAGTATAGATAAAATAGAAATTATATGTACACATGTAAATTATATGTTAATAAATAACATTAAAATTCCCTTCCTTCTGTTATCAAAACTCTTGCAAGGTCACCCTTTCCCTCAGTCATAGTGATTGATGTCCCAAGGAGATTTCTGTATTTGGGCTCTGAACGACTCTTTCACATTTCCACTTCATTCTCACTCTATTATCTAAGTTCTAGGCAGAATTCACAATCCTCTAAATGTTTGTACTACAAAATTTAAGGTACACTTCCAATTATGTACTTAAATTCTTGTACTAATTTTACATCCACAGCTCATAACTGATCATAACTGGAGGAATGTCCTCAGTTTTAAATTCTGTGTTGCCATATCGTGTCTTTTTTTAAACATATTTATTTTTCTGTATCAGTGCCTTTTGAGTCTCTTTTCCATCTATGTATTGACCCTTTCTTCAGTAGTAGTTTGTTAGTTACACAAGCCCTGGAATGGTTTGTATTTTTTCTAATTGTGATATAACAGGAATTCACAGACTTTGAAAAATATACTGAATTCATGGCTTCATCAGAGTAGACTAATTCATGTGATCATTTCCCTTTCTTCCACAAAAATAATGTTTTGATTTTTTCATAATTATTTATTACTATAAAAATAAGAGATAAATAAAATATTTTAACTAAATATTCAACCAAGTTATGATTAAAACTCTAGGAAAATACAGACCTATTTAATAGCTTAAGAATAGACTATATAACATATCAAAAGACTTTCAGTACTCCATTAGAGTCTTTTTTTTTTTTTTTTTTGCGGTACTGAGGATTGAACTCAGGGGTGTTCTACCTCCGAGCTACACCCCCAGCCCTATTTTTTATTCTTTATTTTGAAACCGAGTTTCACTAAGTTACGGAGTGCCTCAATAAGTAGCTGAGGCTGGCCGCGAACCCGGATCCTCCGGTCTCAGCCTCCCGAATGCTGGGATTACAAGAGTGCGCCACCACGCCTGGCTTCCATTAGAGTCTTAAAAACAGAAACTTTCCCAAACTTAGGCCTTCAGGCTAAAATTGTCAGAAAAGCATATAATTGAAACTAAACTAAAAATGCTATGTCTACCACCTTGCGTAAGGGAAGAGTAAGCTGAGTCCTTGAAGGAAACACGTGATTCCTAGTCCTATGTACTCCCTTTATCCAGGACAATTCCTCCTTGGTCAATTGTAATGTTCTAGGAGACCCATGTGAATATTGAGGTCCTGCTAATAATATTCCTTAGTCTCAAGCTGGATTTGTAAAAATGAGAAAATAACAGTTGAGAAAAGTGAATTGCCAGAAAGAAGAGAAAAATTCATCAGAAATAATCTTTCTAATAGAAGCAGAATTGTCTTAGGAAATAAGCTAATATTTTGAAAATACTGAGCAAAATTCAAGAAGATAATATTTCATGAAACAAGAATGTGTAGCCATAAAAAGTAACATCTTGAAAATTAATCTAAAAGTCTTAGAAATTTAAAGAGAAATCTACCCATTGGGTAATAGGTTTAATTTAGATTTTATGGAATGAGTTAAAAAAGGACATTTGAAATGAAACTAGACCTGTAACCAGGAAAGAGCCCAATGAAGGGCTAATGAAAGAATGCCCAATAGTTTTGTTTTGGTTTTGGTTTTGGTTGTGTTTTTTGTTCTTGTTTTTTTTTTTTTTTTTTTTTTTTTGTAGTGCTGAGGATTAAAGAGGCATTCTACCTCCAAGCTATACCCTCAGTCCTATTTTGGCATTCTAAACATGGCAAGTCAAACCTCTGGGGAAACAAATTAACCTTCTATTGGCTAGGAACAATTGACCCAGAATTTGGAAAAATAAATTCTATACTCACTTGACATCATTCATAAATTTTAAATGGATTAAATACTGAAGGTTTGTAATTTTAAACTAAAGAAAAACAGAGTATTTTTATAAAATCAGATAGGAAAAACTTGTAATTCTAGCATAAGTCCAGAATCCATAGAGAGAAAACTTGGGCAAAATTATATATATACACTAAAATCATCTGCACAGTAATAAAGGGCCCTAATAGAAGTTAAAAGAAAACCTAAAAACTGAGAAAATATCACATTTGACATGGCAAGAAAAGGAATTCTTTTCATCAAATATAACTTCAATTATATAAAGATAAAATGATAGAAAAAATGAAAATTTATTGTAATTATTATTCTGTGTATTATGGAAAACATGGCAGTCACATTAGACATTTCATATACAAAATGTCTATGGTATAACAACAATTTTGAATTCTCATTCCATTGATGAACAAACCGAAGCTGAGAATGGTTAAGTCATCTGTCCAGGATGGCACAACTATGGCAATCTGGATTTTGTGCTTGTACATATATTCTGAAATTAAATTTAATGCTGTTTTCAAAATATTATTATCTGCTATACTATGCTGCAGTATATTACATTATGCTCTACTATAACATCTTTACCCATTCTATTCTATCTTATCCTATATCATTTTTAATTCTACTGTGCTAAAATAAATATCAAAATCAATATAGTTAATAGCAAAGATTTTTCAATTTGGAACATTCATGTTATCATATATCCCCTCCCTTGTAGCAAATTGTGTATTTTGTATTTAAATCATCTCTTCTGTGACAGTGAGCATACACACACACACATACATACACACACACACATACACACACACACACACAGCTTAACACCTGTCAGAAGTACGTGACAGATTTTTCAATAAGTAGCAACTATTATGAAATATTTTTAAACATGAACACTTTATTATGATTATATATTTCTAACATAAATTCACTGAGATATATATATATATATATATATATGTATATCAGGACCTTGGGTATGCTAGACAAATTTTCTAATGCTGAGATTCACCTCAAGCTCTACTGCTATATTTTAAAACAAAATAAGATATGTACAGATAGTCTAAAGTCAGATAGTTCAAGAAAACATTGTTCTATGCTAAGAGGTTGGATTGATTTGATGAGCTGAAAATATTAATATGCACCTCAATAATAAAAACAATGTTTTCTTGATGTGAAAGAATTACTCAGTATAAAATTATTAATCTACTAATTTAATAATGATGTTGAAATTACATTTATATACTACAATGCTGCACAAGTATCTAAACACTAGTATTAATTTTATAGTCAGGCAAAAGAGCATAGTTTTATTACCTGGTTGGATGTATTATATCACTGAACTATTGAAATATTAAACTACTAAAGTTACAGAAATATTTTGCATGTAAATATTACCTACTGAAAATATATAAACTAATTTATACTTCAAGTTTAACAAATAGACTACATTTTATTTCATGTTCAACAAAAGTAGAAATCAACATGAAATATTGATCTTACACTTTTATTTTTCATAAAGAAAGAATCTATCTAGGTGACTTGGCTGTCAAATGCTGTGAGACTGATCACCTCACTAGATTATATATTAGGTTCTAATCATCAGAATCTAAATCACAATCAAGTACTGATTCAGCTAGAATATTTGATTTTGGTAGAGGCAATGGATGCAGAGCCTGGTACTTGTGAACCTGTAACAGCTGTATTTTTTTTTTAATTTGGGAGAAATACGTTTAGTTTGGTAAATCTAACCAGGCCTCTGACAAGAATTGTACTGTATACAAAGGCCTTTTTTTTTTTTTTTTTTTTTTTTGCGGTGCTGGGGATTGAACCCAGGGGTATTCTATTTCCAAGCTACACCCCCCCAACCCTATTTTTTATTCTTTATTTTGAAACAGGGTCTCAGTAAGTTGTGGTGGGTCTCACTAAGTAGCTGAGGCTGGCTATGAACCTGCAATCCTCCTTTCTCAGCCTCCCAAGTATTGGGATTACAAGCATGTGCCACCATGCCTGATTGAGTGAAAACATTCTTTACAAAATATTTTATGTCCTCCAGTGTCAGATTAGATTATAGTAATGCATGATATACAATTCCTTTAGCAGAGCATCTTATTTAGTTCCTTAATCTTGTAGTTTTGATGGATAGGATTCAGAGAAGGCTAAATTCTTCACAATAGATATGTAACTGCTATCATGAAGATTTCAGGCACTGTGAAGATATATATAAATTGCAAAGCAAGACATTGAGCTGAGTGCAGTATAGACACTATCAAAAATTAGAAATATTCAATCATAAAAGGATGATTCATATGGTTGTATTAAAAACTAAAAATAATTAATGAGTTTGATTTTACTCATGAAATCTATTCTAGAAAAGATGACCAATATAATTTAATGTGTGTGCTGACATAAGCTAGAGTCAGGTTTCCAGACAGCAATTATTTTGCTTTTGTGTCTTGTCTAACTCACATGTTATTGTAAGCAAGGGACCTTGCATTCACCTTTCTCACATTCTCTATCAGAAGAAGAAGAAACAAAAGAGGAATAAGAAATGGAAGAGCTTTACCATAAGACTTCTAGAATTGACAAATCAACAAAATAACATGATTAAAAATTAATACACAAAAATCAACAGTATTTCTACACAGCAATAATAAATCTGCTGAAAAAAATCAGGAAACATCTCCACTGACATTGTGTACATATGTGAGAATACCAATGCCAATCTCAATGAATGAGGGAGAGGGTTGGGAGCCAGAGAAAACTCACCAAGTGCTACGTGCATGTATGTCATTATCACTACGATCTACATTATGATGTGAGACACTAATGCACCAATAAAAATATTAAAAAAATCGATCAGGAAAAAATTTGATTCAGAAAAGCATTAAAAACATAACCTAGGAATAAATCTAACCAGAAAGTGAAAGGCCTATTCAATGAAATTATTGAAAACTGAAGAAATAAACTAAAGAAGAAACTAGAAGATAGGATAATCTGTAGATTCAATGAATTCCTTGTCAAAATGTCAAAGTACCAAATATAGGCAGGTGTGGTGGTGCATTCCTGTAATCCTAGCACTTGGGAGACTGACATGGGAGGCTCTAAACCCTCAGTAACTTAAGGAAGATTTCAGTAACTTAGTGAGACCTTGTTTCCAAATAAAAAAATAAGGTTGAGTTGGTGGGATAGTTCTGAGGTAGAATGTCCCTGGGTTTATTTCACACAAACAAATATACAAAAAAACAAAACAAGAAGTAAAAAGATCTTAAAATTGATAAGGAAGAATAAAAGTCCCAAAATAGCTAAGACAATTCAGAGCCAAAGGAGTAATGATGGTTGAATAACAATACTTAATTTTAAATTATACTAGAGTGCTACAATATCAAAGACAGCATAACTGGCATAAGAGCAGACCAAAGGAATAGATTAGAAGACAGAGATAAATCCACTCAGATACAGTCATCTGATCCTTGACAAGGGCACCAAAAATACATGTTGGATAAAAGAAAGCATTTTAAACAAATGGTGTGGATAAAACTGGATATCAAAAAATTGAAACATGAAACTAGATCTCTCACCCTGCACAAAAGTCAACTCAAAATGGAACAAAAGCCTAGGAAGTAGAGCAGAAAATTTGCAACTGCTAGAAGAAAACATAGGGCCAACATGCTAATGTACAGGCACAGCGTCTTTCTCTGCAAGACTTCTAAAGCTCAAGAAATAAAACCAAGATTTAATAAATTAAATGGAATCAAATTAAAAACCTTCTGGAAAGCAAAGAAAATGATTAAGAACATAAAGAGAGGGTTTATAGAATGGGAGAAAAATTTTGCCAGCTACTCTTCTAACAGAGAATTAATATATATAAACAATGGAATATTATTCAACCACAAAGAAAATGAAATTGTGTCATTTGCAGGAAAATAGATGAAACTAAAAAGTACAATGTTAAGCCGGGCGTGGTGGCGCACGCTTGTAATCCCAGCATTTGGGAGGCTGAGACCGGAGGATCTGGGTTCGCGGCCAGCCTCAGCTGCCTAGTGAGGCACTCCACAACTTAGTGAGACTCGGTTTCAAAATAAAGAATAAAAATAGGGCTTGGGGGTATAGCTCAGAGGTAGAACGCCCCTGAGTTCAACCCCCAGTACCGCAAAAAAAAATAAATAAATAAATAAAAATAAAAATAAAAAAATAAATAAAAAGTACAATGTTAAATGAAATAAGCCAGATTCAGAAAGTCAAAGTTTGTATATTTCTTCTCACATGCAGAAGTTTGAGGTAAAAAAGGAGGGGAGGGCTCTTGAAAATGGAACGGAGACCAGTAGAGTGTAGAGAAAGGAGATCAGGAGGAGGAAGAAAGGGATGAAAATTTAAGGCAATGGGGAATAAAATTGACTCAATTAGTATATGTACATATAACAATATGAACCAAAGAATCCCATCATTGTGTATAATAATAAATCAATAAAGAAAAATGTGTAAAATGTTATATATCTGGATTTCTTTATATAATCAGTTTATCTAACTTTCTTATTTTTATTCAATCAATTCTAGCCTCTCTAGAGGAGGAATAAAGGATAGCAAAGACAACTCTTGAGTGTGTCTCTATTTAGCTTGTTAGTGGATATGTATTGATTGTACACTGTCACACTGTGCTTACCTTAGAATTTTAGTAGTTGGGTATAGTCTCAATTCAAGTACTGAATGTTTTGGTCTTAGCATAAATTGAGGAAAATTCTTCCCAATTACTGAGATACCCCTTTGTTTCATATATACACATGCATACATATATGTTCATATATATATATTCAAAGAATGATCATTAAATCTTACAATTTAATTTTCTGGAAGCACACAGACACACACAGACACACAGACACACACACACACACACACACACACACACACACACACACCACAAGAATTGATATAATATCTGAGCACCAAGAAAAAGAAATGATAAAACGATTTCATGGAACATTAACTTAGACTTTCAGAAGAATATTTCTAAAGTATACCTCCCTAGTGCCTCCAAAAAGTCTAACCTCTACATACAAGTTCAAGTTATTGTCTCTTTCACTTCTAACTTAGAGTTGGTGCATATTTTAAAAATACGATCCCAATTGCTTATAAAATAAAATCCAAATTTCTTCACAAATTACTTCATGCCAATTAATATTTGTCTTATATCTGGGCATTTTCCTCGGATTTATAATGCAATCTTGCAACCGTGGACTATCTGTTTTTCCTGGTGTTATATCTGGCTTTTTTGTTTTGTTTTGTTTTGTTTTTGCGGTACTGGGAATTGAACTCAGGGGCATTCTACCTCCGAGCTATACCCCCAGCCCTATTTTTTATTCTTTATTTTGAAACCGGGTCTCACTAAGTTGTGGAGTGCCTCACTAGGTAGCTGAGGCTGGCCGCGAACCCAGATCCTCCGGTCTCAGCCTCCCGAATGCTGGGATTACAAGCGTGTGCCACCACGCCCGGCTTATATCTGGCTTTTTTTGCATCTTTTCTTGAGAGGGCACTCAATAGGCAGTCAGAATACTGCTTCTGGTTCCTCCATTTAAAGAACAATGAAAAATAAATTACTCCAGTCTGCTATGCTTTTGCTTTTTTAAAATTATTTTTATACTTTTTTTGCTCAATGGCAGTATGTACCTATTACTTGCCTCAGACATCTCTAGTCACCTGTGAGTATATTTGTACCCACATGGATATTTTTTTCATGTGTGCCCACATGATTTTTTTAGTTTGGGCTTCATTAATGATTCTCACACCTTTCTTTTTATTCTCTCCTTGGAATCCTCAGAGAGTAGAAAGCTAAGTGCTATAAATCCTTTAGTGATTCATGCAAAATGAGGAAAAGAAAATACAACAGTCTGACTTCTTATTTTCTTTAGTTCAATCACTGAGAGAATTACAGCTTTTTAATGAGAAAAGATACAGCCAGGAGACTCTCCAAACAATCATGAACTTAACTTCTGAGCATTACAGAAAAATCACGCTTACATGGATAAAGATTGTTGAGACAAAGTAAAGAAAGATCAACTAAACAAACAAGCCTAAACTTCATAAATTTCAAGATATTAGTATTTTATTTTGATATGCTAGTTTAAAGAGGAATTAATCATTACCTGTGTCGATGTGTTTCTTATGGTGTTAAAGAAAGCAATATGTATTCATTCCAACATCTGAAATTGCAAATTTTGATTCTTATGCCCCTTACTTTGCTTGATAAGATACCAACTACAGAGTTACATTTGAATAAATATCTATGAAATATGTATATTTAGTTATAAACATATTCCCTCCTGTGCCATTTGAAAATTTAGTGTGAAGCAGTAAATAATTCAACAAGAACAGTTTATTCTATGTTTACAAGACATCTCATTTGGCAAATAATATATGCCTGAAGATAAAAGTGTATGCAAGGAATAAAGACTTAATGAGATAAAAGAAGAATTTCATTGACTTAAGAATTTAAATAAATTAGTAAATTATCTTAATGCTTTCAGAAATAGTTTATTACCATAAATGAATTCTTGTTAATATATGAAACACACAAAAGATACTTCAGATGAAACATCCACTTGATAATACAGAATTATATATAATTTTAGTTGTATAGACCTTAGAATCAATTCCCAAATAAAATTATAACTTTTTGATCTAAAAATTGAATTTTAATTTAAACAATTCAAATTTTATGGAAAAGAGATTCTTTGCTGAGATTCTTCAGTCAGTAAAAAATAACTGATTTTTAAAATTTATCTATTTATTGAAATTATTCCAGTGACATTGACTCCTTCCATTCAATTCTTTTTTTCTCACTCTGATAAATTTATCATGTAATTAGCACTGAACACATAATTTTGGCTTAATAAACAGCATATTTAATTTCATTTTGTGCCACAGCTCCTTAATAGCTGGATCTTGAGCAAGGCTCGGTCTGCTGGAGTCCTGCAAGGCAGACAATTCCAAAAGAAGGAATGCGTGGCATATCCCACTTTGCATTACTATATTCTGGAAATTTGGGGTGCTTTGGGTTTTGCTTTTACATTAATTATGAAGAAAAATTTCTTAGAAACATGTGGCCTGACAGATACTGATCTCTTAGCTGAAAAAGCAGTGCCTCGAGACAACCCAATTCATTAACCTCTTACAAGCATTAGGCAAGAAACGGGGTTTGCAAGTATATCTAAATAGTTACTACAAATATTCTTTTGCCTACTCCCACCTTGTCTCCCTAGAATTTAACAGGATACATTAACCCTCTAGCTACCTGAGATAATATAAGAACACTGTTTAAAGGGGCTAAACAAATTGTAAAGATTTAAACTAATGGAAAATAATTTTTATATACGTGCTGTGCTGTATTTTTAAGAATTTTTATGTACCAAAGAATTTTTATATATGTGTTGTAACCTTGACTAGTTGAGGATGACCTTTGGAGAAACAGGTCTGTGGAAATTCCTGTTCAATATGCCTCATTGCAAAAAAAAAAAAAAAGTATAAAACACTGACTAACAAACAATAAAACAGATACATTCTTCACTGTATTCGGTGTGAGCGTATTCTCGTGACCTCGTCTCAATCCACACCTGTTGAAGGACCTCCGACCCTACTGCCTTGAGGGATGGACCCAGGTAATTTTGTATATATTTAACTATACAGTTTTGTAGGAATGAGAAATTTATTCTGTTGGATCTACCTATTTCTCACTCTCTCATAATAGTCTGATCAACTTGCTATTAAATTAATTTGAATAATAGTACCTTTGAAACATGAAATTTAATGCACATCAACAAATTCTGTTTAGGGGAAATAAATCTGTATGACCTTACAAGTGATAATTAAAACATTTAGATTGATTATATCATACAAATATAAAATTTAATAGTTTCAAACACTTTATTGAATCCTTTTTTTTTCTTTTTTATAGTAAGGTAGCTGAGAAAATTTTGTTTATTTCCCAGTCCTAATGTTACAAAGTCTATTTTATGTTTCCAATGTTCAATCACATATAGAAAGAAAAAGATGTCATTGAGAAATCGTAGGGAACATTTTTTTTTTTTATGTAGAAATAAACATAAAGTCATCATGTGATGATGCCTTCAAAGTAAATGGGTAAAAAAACTGAATTTCAAAGAAAAAATGGACAAGACATTTTACAACTTATTTGAAGCCTGGCAGTGATTACAAATCACACAAAATGGCATTTTTCAATTCACTTAATTTTTCATGTGTTTTTCGCATGAACCAAAATGTTCATGTATCATGTTCACATCTTATATGTGTTATGTTAAAAAAAATTAAGATAGTTTGTATTCTAATGCAGAATATAAAAGTTAAAAAGGAAACAGGAAATGGGAAGAAAGAGAAGTAAGCTATATCTAAATATTTTCACCTTGACTAGAAGATGCTTACAAACTCAATATCAAGGTGTAATTCAATATCTCCACTGAATTCAATATCTCCACTGCCTCCTGACATGTTTATCTCTTTGCCTACAACAATATACTCTCTCATCTCTTCTAGTACATTAAATCTGCCCTTGGTGCAGCATGGTGGCACATGCCTCAGCCTCCCAAGTACTAGGATTACAGTCTCACAAGTACTGGGATTACTGGGTACTTCTGGGGATTAAACCCATAGGCATCTATCTCTGAGCTACACCACCAGCCCTATTTGTTTGTTTGTTTGTTTTTGAAGCAGAGTCACTAAGTTACTGAAAGTGGATATATAGCCAGTCTCAGCAACTTAGTGAGGCTCTCAGTAACTTCCTACTCCACCCCCCCACACACACACACACAATCTGCCTATGCTGGGGTTACCAACCATTTCCTTCTTAAGAAACCCAAGGGCATCATATTTACCTACCAGACTTTCATTTGGTTTCCTCTTCCTCCCAGGGATAAGCACTCCTGGTTTTCCAAACTATGCTTCTGCTCTTTTTTCCTTATTTTTGTAGCTTTGTTTGGACAACATCCCTTTCTCTGTTGTGGAAGCTATAAACAAATTTTTTTCAGAAAGAATAGAAAAGGATAATGCTAATATGCCTCTAAAAGCATGCTACCAAGTTTGTTAGATGATATATAAATTATACCAAGAAAATGTTCAAACTTACTGCTCATCTGTGTCTCCAACCTGTTCTGCAGTGGAATTGGCTGAGTCAAGTTCAATCAAGAGATATTGAAAGAAGAAAACTGCACTAACTACCTGAGGGAAGAAGATTAAGTCATGAATAGTTTCAGGGAATGTCTGTACTTTTGCCTATGGGCCTATGTAGGGGAGACTAAGTTTCATATTTCTGCTATGTAGAAACAAGCATGCCAATAGGTGAAGTGAGGCATCTCACCTAAACTTTTGCTCACTAAACGTATGCATGCATCACTAAATTTATGTTTGAAAGCCACAGTGTATTTGGAAGTTTAACCACATATAACATGATGATGGTGGAAACTTAATTAGCCGGGAGGTCTTTTGAAGATTAATTCTCATTGATTTATGTAAAAGCATTAGAAAGTGCCCTTGTTATACAGATATTAATTTCCCCATTCTTTCAGTTCTTTCACATATCAACCAAGCTAAATATAGAGGAAAAATCACTTTAACATTTTCAGAACATATACGACCTTTATTCTCAGGAGAACAAGGATATTTTTCTTCAATAAAATATTTTTCACATTTGAGGCCTTTCTCAGATTTTAGAAGTGAAATGACTCAATGTATGATGGTAATCCATAGGATTTTAGAGGAGTATAGTAGACCCCTAGGTCTACTGTTGCATAAGTGTGCTGAGGTTGGTCAAATTGAAGAGACTTAAAGGCCAATTGATGTGTGCATGATTTAAAGGACTGGGCAACAGGAGCTCCTGCATGGAACTTAGTAAGTAGCACATGGGAATAGTTACACAGGGGGTCAGAATCATTTGAAGAATCAACAATTTCGGTCATTGGCTCTCATTATCAAACTTGTGAAAAATTTCTGTACTCTGAGTTAGAATGCACACACACACACACACACACACACACACACACACACACACTATAAATTCAAAGGATTAAGTAAAAATAACATCATTGTATGTCACCACATTCAGAAGTGTATCTTATCCATTTTATGCTGCTGTAACTGAATACCTGGGTCTGTGCTATTTATAAAGAACAGGAAGATATTGTCATATTTCTGGAGGCTGGAATATTTAAGATCAAAGTATTGGTATCTGGTGTGGAGCTTCTAACTACATCTTCTAATGCCAAAAGAAAGAAGGCAAGACAGACTATAATTTTGCATCCTGATGTGGGAAAAGAGCACAAGAGAGTGAACTCACTCCTGAAAGTCCTGAAAGCCCTTTTTAGAGAGGCATTAATCCATCATTAGTTAAATACTTCCCCAAAGATTCTGCTCTCAATACTACTGCAATGAGGATTGATTTCTAACACATGAATTTAAGAAAGGACATGGTTTAACTATAGCAGTGTCATAATTTAATGAATGACTGCTCATATGTGTCTATACATATGTGTAGATACATACATATATGTGTATATACACATATGTGTATATATCTGTATCTATATCTACTGTACTCAGTTAAATAAATGTGGCTTTGTTTCTATTTTATTCTTCTATTCTAACTAAAGTCCTATAATTATGCTGCTGAACAAGTACTGTACTTTAAACAGGAAGTGAATTCTATGTGTAATTCGTGGAAAAAAAAACATTAAATATTTCTTATAAGTTCTCAGGTATTTATAAATTCTCCTTTCTTTTTTTCTTTCATCTTTCTTTTTTCTCATTTCCTTTTTTTTTTCTTTCATACCAGCAACTGAACCCACCAGGGACAGCCTATCTTTGAGTGATACTTCCAGACCTTTTCATTTTGAAACATGGCACACAGGCCTTAAACCGTGAACCTCCTATCTCATCCTTCCAAGTACTGGGATATTAGGTGTGTGCCACTTCACCTGGTATGATAATAGTTTTCTATCAATAATTTAATTATATAATCTTGAGAACAATTTTTATTAGGAAGAAGCTATACATTCTTTTAAATAATGCAAGATGTTAAATTTCTCATCTTACATAAAATTAGTATTATATAGAAATGTTAAAACATTGTCTCCTCCCTTTTTGAAAAAAAAATATATATATTATTGTTTAAAATATTCTTTCTAATTACTTAATTTGGGTAAGATTTAATTTCAGAATTGGAGACTAAACTAAAAGGAATTCATGCAGACAGAAATAAAGGAATCAACATCAAATAATAGTTATTTTCTAAGAGATAAATCAGAGGCTAATAAATTCTATTTGTTTCTATACAGAAACAAGTAAATTGACACAAAAAATATTCTCACTATTTTTATATTCATAGCAAATTTTACTGAAAATATCTTTATATGGAATAAAATATTTTTATTTTCAAATGCAGGAAACATAAAAATTGATGAGAAAAGGCTGTTAAATTAAAAACTTAGTTCTCTCATGCTTGTAATCCCAGCATTTGGGAGGCTGAGACTGGAGGATCCAGGTTCACAGCCAGCCTCATCTACCTAGTGAGGCCCTCTGCAACTTAGTGAGACCCTGTTTCAAAATAAAGAATAAAAAATAGGGCTGGGGGTATAGCTCAGAGGTCGAATGCCTCTGAGTTCAATCCCCAGTACCGCAAAAAAAAAAAAAAAAAAAAATTAAAAAATTATTTCTAAAGATGATTAGTTTGAGAGATTTCTTAAATTTCTATTTTCTTAGGTGAAAATCAAGAAGTAACTTTCCTTTTAGGTCCCACCATGCGAAAAGTTTGCACATTGTCATTCTAGCCCTTACAACAGCAAAAACAAACTAAAACTAAAATTCGGTGACTATTTTTAGAAACATGAAACAACCGAGGTCATAGAACACTGAAATCTGGACAGATTGGCACACAGAAAATCACAGCCAAGATCAGTTTATATAGAGCAGGACCATGGAAGACACAACTTTCAGCAATTGAAATGATAAATTTGGTGCATTGCTGAAGCTTAAAACTCCTTGTGTTCCAGTCTTAGAAAGAATCTTATATTTCTATGAGTTTTACACCTAGGAATCTTTATCAGGTTCTGTAGGATTAGATCTAAACAAAATTTACTCATGTTATAGGCAGAGGAGTGATAAAACAACAAAGTTGAACTGTACCTGGAGCATTCTCTATGAAAAAGGTCTATTCTCTCAGGTATGCTACTTTACTAAAGCCTACTTTATTTGAGGGAGGAAATTAGCTACTGATAGCAATTTCTTGCCTGCCTGGCTTACCTAAATGGAGAAACAAAAGGTTAGAAAACATTCATAAAATCATAGCAAAGAAACTCAGAATGACTGAAATTTAATCATACGATCAGGGAGTGCTTTTCTTCACCCACACTTTACCATTATTTCAGTAGAACTACACTATATTAATAAATCACAACTGAAGAAACTACAAAACAGACTCTATCCAAAATGATTTCATAAGGAAATTCAAGGTTAACTGGGGAAGAAAAAAATAAACAACCTGAAAGAATATAGGAACAATGTGAGAAAGAGGAGAGATAGAGCACTACCATAGCAAAAAAAGAAGAATTTCTGTGGGTATCTCAGGAGACTGAGCAAAACCAGAGAAAGAATAAGTAAGAGTAAAGATATGTCAATAAACATGTAAAGAGGAAGGCAGTTGTAAAAACTACAAAGTAAATGATGAACTTTAATGTACCAGAATATCCAAGAAGTGTGTAATAATGGCAAATAGTATGAGAGATACATAGTTTGAATCAGAAGGGAGAAAATAAAGAGGTAGAAGAAATAGTTAAAATAATACTAAACAGACTTTAAGCAGGCTAAACAAAAAAATATATCTGTGTGTGAACACGTCATATTCAAATTGAAGAAAGTCAAAGACAAACTGAAAATCTTGAAAGAGGGCAGAGGGTGGGTGAGTCATCTGTCACCAGTAGATGAATAAGAAGAAAAATTATATTAGACTTATCTTCAGAAGCCAACCATGCAAACAAGAAGACAACAAAGAAAAATATTTAGTGTTAAAAAAAATCACAATCCTAGAATTCAATATACAGTAAAATGATCCTTCAAAAGTACACAATTTATTTTTGACAAAGGAGCCAAAAACATACACTGGAAAAAAGACAGCTTCTTCAACAAATGGTGTTGTCAAAACTGGTTAACCATATTCAGAAAAATGAAAATAAACCCTACTTTCTCTCCCTGTACAAGAGTCAATTCAAGATGGGTCAAAATCCTGGAAGTCAGGGCAGAGACCTTGCATCTACTTGAAGAGGGCATAGAGCCAACACTTCAACACATAGGCACAAGTAAAAACTTTCTCAACAAGACCCCAAAGGCACAAGCAACTCAAAAGAAGATCAATACATGGAATTGCATTAAACTGAAGAGCTTCTGTGCAGCAAATGAAACTATCAAGAACTTCAACAGAGAGCTCATAGAGTAGGAGAAATTTTTTTCCAGCAACTCCTCTAATAGAGGCCTAATATCTAGAATATACAGAGAACTCAAGAAATTCACAGCTAAGAAAACAAATAACCCAATCAAAAATGGTCAAAGGATAAATAGACATTTCACAAAAGAGGAAATACAAATGGCCAATAAATGTGTGAGGAAATGTTCAACATCATTAGCAATCAGAGAGATGTAAATCAAGTCTACCTTGAGATTTCACCTAATCCCAACTATAATGCAATCATCAAAATCACAAACAACAACAAATGCTGTCGAGGATATGGAGAAATGGTAACCCTAATACATTGTTGGTGGAATTGCAGATTAGTACAACCACTTTGGAAAACAGTAGAGAGAATCCTCAGATGAGTGGGAATGAACCTACCATATGATCCAGCAATACCACTTCTGATTGTCTACCCAAAAAAATGGAAACCAAACTATCAGACTGATGCATGTGTATCTATGTTTATAGCTGTACAATTCACAATTGCCAAACTGTGGAACCAACCAAGATGTCTATCAGAAGAGGAATGGATTACAAAACTATGAGATATGTACACAATGGAATTTTACTCAACCATAAAGAAGAACAAATCATGTCATTTGCAGGAAAATGGATGGAACTGGAAAACATGTTAAGTGAGATTAGTCAGTTACAAAATGTAAAAAAATCATAGGTTTTCCCTAATATTCAGAAGCTAGGGAGAAAGTGAGTCATAAGAAGGACTCTAGATGAAGAAGGAGAACCCTTAGATGAGCAGAGAAGGTGACTTAACTGAAGGTGATGGTTGGGGTGAAGAAAACAGCCAAATGCACATGATGTACTTTCACAAACATATCAAAGTCAATCATTAAACTGAACTTGAGAAGGAGGGAGGAGGAGAGAATGGGATGGGAATTGGGGAAAGGTTAAATGAGATATGTGTGCATGTATGCCTTTACCAGCTTGTACCTAACAAAGATGTATGATTACAATGTACCAAAAAAAAAAAAAAAAAAAAAAAAAAAAAAAAAAAAAAAAAAAAAAAAAAAAAAAAAAAAAAAAAAAAAAAAAAAAAAAAAAAAAAAAAAAAAAAAAAAAAAAAAAAAAAAAAAAAAAAAAA
>PVLC010003210.1:0-68934 GCA_004027655.1 Graphiurus murinus | reverse complement strand
CTGCACTAAATATTAAAAGAAATTCTTCAGAGTGAAGGTATATTATATGTTATAATAAGTATAATGTATATTATAACAGAAAAAAAGTTAAAACAATGGATAAAAATTGGTTCATTAATTTTAGCAAGTGTGCCATACTGATAGTAGATGTCAATAATAAAGAAAACTGGTTGTGAAACATATATAGAAAACACTGTAGTATTTGCTCAAGTTTTCTATAAAGCTAAAACTTCCCTAAAATATTCTTTTAATAAAAATGCATGACAATTATGAAGATAATTAAATCTATTCTATTTTCTTTTTTACTATATTATTCAGGGTTGACTTATGGGTTATTGCTCATGACTAAGTTACCAGGATGTCTGAAAGTAAACTCAAGAATTTATATGAAAGCTTTTGGTCAGACCATTTAAATTAAAGAGAAGACTGTGAAGCTAGGTCTCTTTTAAACAAGAAATGTCTGATGAAAATCTAAGGAGGACATCTCACAGCAAAGAAGGTTAAATGTTTAATTATTATCAGGGAGAGTTGTGGAATCTCCTCTTCTGCAGGTGTTTATAAATGAGATTATCTTAGATATAATCTAATCAGGAAATGGTCTGATGGATGAGATGCCTTCTTGGATTTGTCTCTTCTGATAAATCTAATACTACAGTAGCAGGTTGCCCTCTTGAATAAAATAATTGAACATTGCAAAATGATGAATGTGGGAAGGGATGACATAGATGAAATAGAGGCTTATACTGCACTTGAAACAATTAACATGATGAAAAGCCTGCATTTTGGTGCTGGACAGGGATTTATGTCCATTTCACAATGTCAAAAGCCCATTTATTTAATGATACATTTGTTCAACAAATATTAAATGGCTATAATTAAGACACTTTGCTAGTTGATGGGTAATATTACATTTTAAATAAAATTCCAGTATGTGAGAGGGAATATTTTGAATTAAAAAAAAAAACAAGTGTTTCCAATAGTTTCTGCAAAAACAGTATCTTGAGGGCTATAACTTGTTCAAAGAATTTTATCTGGAGTAGCTATGATACAAGACCAAAAGGAAGACAAACCTATATTATGGAATGTTTTGTTTCTAAATTTATACATTCTTAATTTAGATGTTTTCTGAGCTACACTCCCAGTCCTATTTTTTTTTAAATTGGATCTCATTATGTTGATGAAAATGGCACTACTTGCTGAGTTTGTCCTCGAACCTGCAATCATCCTATATTAGCCTCCCAGTACTGGGATTACAAGCAGCACCACCATACCTGACTTCTTAATCATTTTTTCTTAGATATATTTTCATCTCATACAATGTAGTCTCTTTCCTCAAGCTGACTATCCAAAACCAACCTTTTCATTTTTGCCAGGTGACTAATACTTTTATCAAAGAAAATTAAGGCTACTAGATACAAACAACCTTACCTTCCTGGCCACATCCCTAATCCTTGCATGCTTTTCTTAAGCTTTCCCTAAAAGCATTCCTTTCCCATAGTTTCATGGGCTGAAATGCCCTTTAATTCTGTAAGTAATGAATAAAAAGTGCTATTTGTCAATCACTATGAAAAGAACTATTTAAAGTCACACTATCATTGAGCTCTTGATTGCCCTTGTCATATGGCATTCTTCCGAATTAATCAGTTCTCTCTTTTCACTAGTTTATTCATGTATGGCTGTAAGTTAATATATTTTGTCTGTTTTAAAATAACAAAAAGGAATTAATTTTAATTGTGCTATCTTTAATGTATTAGACACTTATTCCTAACTAGCAATTTTTATAAAGTCAGAATCATCATCTATTTAATTCCTAGTACTTCTCAAAGTAATTCTAATCATGTGTATACACACACACACACACACACACACACACACACACACACACCAATGGTGAAGCAAACCAGTAACTATTTTATTGCTAAAATTAACAAGTACAATTTTAATCTTTTCCTACAGAACTTTTTTCTATATTTCTTTCATAATTAATTGGCATTGCCTTATGGAATATGTTTACAACTACAAATACGCTATTCTCTCACAGTTTTCTACCTCACACTTTTTAAATTATAGAATTATTCTTTTTATTTTGCTTAAAGCATATTTTATTATAATTTACTTTTTGAAATTATTGAGAACTTCAAAACCATGACTTCTTTGAGCTATACAGTTTATGCTATACTTTTTTATAGCAGTGGATGATGACTCTATATGTAATGGACTTCAAATAATGATATCAATATCCATTCAAGCAAAAATATACTTACTAATCCTATTAATAATCAATATTACTAAATTTTACTTGAAGAATACGTTTACTCTCTCTAACGATTCAATACTCTCATTTCTATATTTAAGATCTCATTATCTACATTTTAATTTATTAAGACAGCTTCACATTCTAAGCTATTCATTAATTTCCAGTTTATTCTGAATAAAAATAACTTTTTGTGAAAGTAATTTGACTTACCCTAAATTTTAATTTAAATTAAAAAAAAAAGATGTCAGAAGTCCTTCCAGGTGGCAGCTTTAGTTGCAGGGGAGGTTTTGGCAGTGAGTTCCCCAGCAGAGAAGAAAGCACGCCAAGTCACCATCCAGAGGAGAACAGCAGCAGCTTTATTTTAAAGATTTGTCCTTTTTTTATAGGTTCCTGGGCAAAATGGACCATGTCAAGCCAGCTAATGTGTGCATGCATGTTCTGTATTACCTAGAACTGCTTGTGTAACTGTATATATATATATCTGTGGTGATGCAGGATGAGTACACATCAGTGTCTGTGTAGCATGAGTGGGGTCATGTCCTCACTGTCAGGCTGTGCTTCCTCTGGACCCCCATATGACATCTCTACAAGGTGGAAGTGTGTGACTTGACCCAGGTCCAAGAGCCACAATATAAATAAAGGGCACAACAGGTGACTAAGTCTTTCAGCCATACAGGTGAAGATAATCAATACCTATCTCTAGAGGGAGCCCAGTGAGTTCCACCAGGTTGTAAGTGGGTCTTCTTGTAAGGCCTGATGGCCTGTGTCTCTGTATCCATCTCCACTAAGGCTTGCTGTATCTGCTGTTGGTGGTCTGGAATATACACAGAGCATTCTACATGGAGAAGAGCACATGTTCCACCTTGGTCAGTAGTGAGTGTATCTAACACCATTCTGTTATGTAAAACCACATTTCACATCTGTGTGATTTTGTTCATTAGAAGATAAAGAGCCTGACTGTTGCTTCAGCAATATCTATAATACCATCCCCTAGAACAAATAAGGCTAAAGGCTAGAATCACCATATGGCCCAAATATTAGGTTTATGAGAGAAATGTAGGGAATATTTGTTCCTATATATATGCCCTTCCTCAGGTACACCTAACTGTGTCAGGGAAGTATAGCCAGCCACAATGTCCACAAACCCAGATAGCTATCAGGGAGAAAATCAGTGGGCTTGGTCCCTATTATTTTCCACTCACTCCACCACCTTGGTATTTGGCAAATAAGTGACATTCTGACATAGTTATTGGGGCAACAATACAGCATTTTGATTGGTCACAGATGAGTTCACCTGCTATACACAAAAAGGTAATATGATTGCAAGCTGTGCATGTTAACCAGCCCCATCCATTTTCTATAGCATATCCCGACAAGTGGGCATTATTAGTCTCGGCAGGACAAGTCCTCTATTATGTAGTGTTGCTCATCTCATTCTGGGATGCTATGGTTCCAGGTTCATAAAGTAGTTTGAACTATTTGATTGTCTGCAGTAGTGGGGGCAGTTCCAGTTCACTACACAAGATCTTCGGCTGCTCCCACTGGTAGCTTAGTACAGACCCAGCAATTGGAGGTGCTATGCATCTTGCAAAAGTGTGTGTCCAGGAAAGCAGGTTATTCTCTGATGTGAACCTGGATGGTAGGACAGAGGAGAGAGAGAGAGAGAGAGAGAGAGAGAGAGAGAGAGAGAGAGAGAGAGAGAAAGAGAGAGAGAGAATGAATTATAGGAGAGTCCTTCACTTCCAGGAAGACACAGGTGGCATGCTCATCTGGCATAAGAACAGTGGTGATGGCACCATACCAAAGCAGCCTGGCTGGATAGGAGGTAAGGGGTTAGGGATAGCCTTCATAGTATACAATGGAATAGGCCATAATCTTATGCCCTCTGCCCATGGGGGAAGTGTGACCTGTACCAAAAAGGGCCAGGCAGTTATACAAGGGTCCAATTCAAACTAGACCATCTATACTAGGCCCCATGGAGTAAAAACCATGGCTCCTGAGACACCTGCACATGCCAGGGCCACTCCTAAACATCTTGCCACCCTGAGGCTAAGAGTTTAGGTGCAGGGAGTAATAATGTTTATCCTCTCACCTCTGGTCACAACTGGGGTTTCTCCATGCTTCTAATTACCTTCAAAGTAGGAAGCATTCCTGGTATTAATTTATCTAAGGGGGCCTGCCCAGTGTGACAAGATTACTTATTTAAGAGCCACACTGCCATGGTCACTTGTGCCCACTATCTCTGCCAATAGGTGGGCAAAAGCTTTCAGCTTCTCTTTTAGGAGTCTGTTCAAATGTTCAATCATCCCAGCTACTTGAGGCTGGTAGGGAACATGCAACTGCCAATGTATATCATTGCCCTTAGCCCAGATCTGTACACATTGGTCTGTAAAATGAGGCCACTACCAAAGGCAGACAACAGTCCACTGACAACGGATCAAGGGTGACTACAGTATGTTGCTGGTTGGCCTGAACTACAGGGTAGGCAAAACCCAAACTTGTGGCCACATCGTGGCCATATCCATGGCTGTCAAAGTATACCAGAGCTCCTGATACTTCAGCAGTGGACCAATATAGTCATTCCTGGAAGGGTGGAACACTTGGGCAGCCTGCCCCATAATTGTAGGAATCCTACCTTTCAGTGGGTAGTATTCTGTATACTAAGATCACTACCGTATAGCATCTTGCATTTGAATGCAGGTAAGAGTCAGTCCCCACTGCTGGGCTACAAGCCCAATGGTACAGGAGTCTACATATCCTAGCTTCTTTTGTTACCATGGTGCTACCAAACAGGGCTCCAGGGGTAGTCGTCGGAGAACCCAAATTTTCATTAAAACATCAGTAGCATCATTACCAGGGGCCTGCCAAGGCCTATTCCCCAGAACATGACATATAGTAGCTTCTTCCCAGAGGCCCCATTTCCACAGGTCCTCCCTCATATTGTTGCTCCACAATGGGTGGTGCCCAATCAACCAGTCTTGTGATGTCCATTGGGGCAGTCACAAGGTTAGCCTGAGTAGACTCCCCAGATATCTGTACAGACATGCAATGGCCCAGTCTCCTTCATGAAAACTAACTAGACTGCCTGGAGCTTAGCCCATTGGCTAAAGCATCCAGCACCAGTCTCATACCAAAAGGTCTCTCTGATGGCTGTAAGGCCATAGGCGCCCATATGAGCAGCTGCCCATGACAAGAGCCATCAGTATACCATGCTTCAGTGGGTACACAGACTTTCCTTTCCTCATAGGGACTTAGGGTGTTTTCCACTTCCCTGGATTCTGATACTATGCTTTCCTGGGTATTAGGGCTTTTCTTTCATGACAGGGACTTGGGGTATGTCTCACTTCTGTGAGTTCCAAGGAGGCTTTCACTCAGAAATGCAATGGCCCCAACAAAGCTTTTGCTTTCATATAGGGACTTGGGTTCCCAGGGGGCTATTGCTCTGAACTGCACTGGCCCAGAAAAGTATGTAACTTTTCAGAAAAAGGGTTACTAGAGACTGTGCTTATCACTCTAAATACATGCACCACTTTCCCAGAATGGGCAATTGGTCTATCCCTGTCTGTCAATAGGGTAGGTGGTTGGCACCATCACTGACCCAGAACCTATAATAGGTTCACAGGTTAAGAGGGCAGCATATACAGCCTCTAACTATTTCTTAACGAGAGAGTAGCATGCCTCTGCCCCTTTCCATAGCTGTGACAAAAATCCAAGTTGGCTATTCCTAATGACTTGTTTCTGCCATATCCCTTATCCCAAACCTGTGCCATCCACTTGGACTCTTACAAAGAAATGAAGGACAGGGTCTACTACTATCCACATAGTTAATGCCTGTGCTACCACCTTCTTGGTGGTAGTAAATGCAGTTTCCATTTTAGTGGTCCAATCCCAAGTTGCCACCTTATGAGCAAGGTGGTGTAAGGAGTGCATAAGCATAGATAAATGGGGTATAAATGTTTGCCAAAACCCCCAAATACCCAGATACATCTGTGACTATCTGGCCATTCCTGGTCAAGGATAGGCCTGTATCTTGTCTATCAGGGCTTTGGGTATCACCTTTGTCTTACCTGACCAGACAATTCTCCAAATTTGATAGAATATCCAGGTCCCTGGGCCTTGTGTTCATTGATAGCCCACCCCCATTTGACTCAGAAGCTGCGTGCATTGTTCTAATTCTGTAAGATAATCAGAGATTAGCATAATATCATCATAAATGGTATAACTGTACAGCTTTGGGCTTCCACCAAGAGGCTAAATCCTGTGCCACTAGACTGTAACACACAGTGAGACTATTCAGATATCCCTAGGGCAATAGCAAAATGGTCCAGTGGCACCTTTCTTGGGTAAAAGCAAACTGTTCTTGGCTTTCTAGAATAATGTTAATGGAGAAAAAGGCATTTGCCAAGTGTCACTTTTATAACTCCCAGTAGTCCATTGTCATGTGACAGGAACTGTCAGGTTTTCACACTAGACACTTAAAAGAATTGAATGAGCTATGAGTTGGGTGAATTACACTTTGCTATTCTAGCTTTAGTATTCTTTGTCCACTTTCCTCATGTTCCTCTGGAAACTTGTACTGCTGTACATTCACAATCTTTGTCTTTGGGGAATGGTAAGGGAAAATAACAGGGATATCCTCTAGTAATTGTCTTTGCCACATGTATCCATAGTTGATAGTTATCTGCACAGTCAATCCCTTTAACAGATCCAACCCTAGGATATACTCAACTATATGTATATATATATCATACTGCTTATGAGGCAGATGCCCAGTGCCCAAAGTCACTGGGGCATGACCACTTACTCAGTTTCTGGTAAATTGCTGGTATTCTATTTTTGCCTCACAGGTGGCAATAGTGCCTAGAAATTGTTGATTGCAACGTCACCTTAATAGCTGGGCCTTAAGCAAGGACTTGGTGGTCCCACTGGAATCTTGCAAGGCAGATGATTCCAAAAGAAGGAACGCATGGCATTTCCCACTTTACATTATTATATTCTGGAAATTTGGGGTGCTTTGGGGTTTGCTTTCACATTAATTTTAAAGAAAAATATTTTAGAGACACAGGATGGCTAAACAGATTGTGAAAAGAACAATGCCTCAGCTCGTATCAGATATATTCATTAACCCTCTACAAATATCAGGAATTGAACTTTGCAAGCTTAGCTACTAATCAAAGATACTTAGGTCTACTATTTTTTATCTGTGAGTAAAGAAAGCTTTAATACAGATAGTTTCTCTCTCTCCGAAACACCTCCCCCTTTTCTTCACCACATATTAACTATTCTCTAGCTGCCTGACAGGAGCTGAATAAATAGTGAAGATTTAATCTAATGAATAGAGTTTCATCTTCGTTGTTAACCTTTAACACTGTTTTCATACTAAAAAAAATTTTATATATGTATTGTATTCTGTAATCTTTGCTGTTTTCTTAATCCCATCAAATACTATGGGAAATGACTCTTCTAGTTAAAGATGTACCCACTCAACTTTAGAAAAAACAAGTCTGTAAAAATTCCTGCCTCACTGTAAAAGATAGTATAAGAAACGGTGACTGACATGAATTAAACAGATGCGTTTTCTACACTGCACTCACGACCTCCTCACAATCCACACCTAACGAGGGACCCTTGACCCTGCTGCCTCGAGGGCTGGCTCCCGGCAGTTGCTACTTCTGCTCCACTCTGTCTAGCAGCTACTGGTTGTGTTCATTCTTAGGTGGCTACTGGGGTGGCCTCCCACTGAGATCCAGCCCCACTTTCCCAGTTTATGCCAGCAGACTCCCAGTCTCCCTCAATTTTCTTGAAGGTTGTGGTCCCTTTAAGCTGTCAAGCATGGGGTTGAGTGAGGGGCCACTAGGTTCTGCTCACACTGACCGCTTTTTATGCCTATGGAGGCTCACTCTTGCTATGCTGGGGGCCTGGCTGTTGTGGCTGCAACACTTTTGAAGCATTCTGGTGGGATCCACACTGCCAGATATTCCATTACTAGGAACCACAGGCAAACCAGGGTCCACTTCTCCTCTACCATGCATTTTTCCTCCAGGGCCTGCTCCTTTGGAAGGGTGCTGGGGCACTCACCTCATCCTGTTGACAATGCCAGTTGTCAGGGGCCCAGTCAAGGGCCAGCTGTAGTTACAGGAGAGGTTTTGGTGACATGATCCCTGGCAAGAAGAACACACCCAAATTTATCAGGAAGAGAACAACAGCAGCTTTATTTTACAACCCCATCCCCTACATAGGGTTCTGAGCAAATTGGCAGGGAAATGGATGAAACTGGAAAACATTATGCTAAGTGAGATTAGTCAGTCACGAAAAGCAAAAAATCATTTGTTCTCCCTAATATGTGGAAGCTAGGGAGAAGGTGGGATATAAGAGGGACTCTAGATGAAGAAGGAGAAAACTTAGATGAGCAAAGAAGGTGACTGGTAGAGGGAGAGAAACACTCTAATCCACGTGATGTACTTTCATAAACATATCAATCATTAAACTGAACTTGAGAAAGAGGGAGGGTGAGGGAGTGGGGTGGGAATTGGGGAAGGGTTAAATGAGAGATGTGTACATGTATGCCTTTACCAGCCTGTACTTAACAAAGCTGTATGATTACAATGCACCAATTAAAACAAAAGAAATTTTTATCTAGAAAATAATTTTATTAAGACAATGAGAAGACATTCTACAGAGTGGAGAAGATTATTTACAAATCACATATCTAATAATGAATGTTATCTAGAGTACATAAAGAATATTTAAAATTAATCAGTTAAAACAAAGAAATTTGACTAGAAAATGGACAAAAGACATGAAGAGATATTTCACAACAGAAAATAGAAAGATTCAAATAAACACAAGGATCACTAACCATTTTGAAATTTAAAATAAGATTAGGATGCAATATCATTTTGCGATTATTAGGAATGATATTTTTAAATGACAGTAATCAATACCAATAGCTGGTGAATGCATAGAAAAAATGATTTCTTATACATTTGTGGTAGAAATGTAAAATGTTATAGCCACTGTAAAAAATAATTTGGCAATTCATATAAAAAAACAAACTAGATCTATATTTCCCATATGTCCTAACAATTATGCTTCTGGACATTGTCTCAGAAAAAAATGAAACCATAGGTCCACATGAAGACATAAGCATAGGTGTTCATATCAGCAGACACATCAAACCTTGAAACAACAAAAATTTATCTCCATAGATGAATACTTAAACAAAAACATAATTTAAGCATTCCTACACCACAGAACACTCTATACCACACAACACTATTAAGTAATAAAAATCTATTGACAAACATAACAACTTGGATGGGTCTCAGTGAATTATGCTGAATGAGAGGAAAAAAGTCAACCTAAGATATCACATAATCTATTATTTTATTTGTGTAACATTCTTAAAATTTCAAGATTATAGAAGTAGAAAACAAATCACTGATCATGATGGGCTAGAGATGCTGGGAGCAGGAGAGTAGGAGCAAATATAAAGGGTAACATGACAGACATATCAGTGGTGATAAAACCAGCTCTACATCTTCATTGAGTGGTGATTATGTAAATTTTCATACATATTTAGAGGTATAGAACTATGCACACACTATTATGATCTGGATATGGTTTGAGAATGGTCCCTTAAAGTTTTATATGCTAAAAGCTTGGTTCTATTTGTAGCAATGCTGGGAGCTATTGGAACTCTTAAGAGATGGAGCCTAGTGGAAGGCGTTTAGGTCACTAGGAGTGCTGACCAAGGAAGGAAGCGAATAGGGAATAGTTCTCCTGGACCATGGTTTGTTCTCATGACAGGGGGTTGTAATAAAGCAAAGCCATCCTGTGTACTTTCTCCCTCTGCATGCAGCCATTTCCCTGCCATGTTGTGATGCCTCCAAGGGACGATCACCAGAGGCCAGTCAGGTGGAGGCTTCCAGTTACGGACATTAAGCCTCCAAAAGTATAAACAAAATAAATGTCTCTTTTATATATATTAACCAGTCTTATATATATTTTATAGCAACAGAACTCAGACAAATTCATTGTCTTCCAGTACCAAATTCCTGGTCTTCATATTGTACTATAGTTAATCAAGATAACATTTTTGGGAAAAACTCAATAAAGGGTATGTTCACTCAGTACCACCTTGGCAAATATTTGTGAATCCATAACTATTTCAGAATAAAAAGCAAAAATATGCATATGCATACACAGCAGTTAAAAACATATTGACCATGGGAACGGACTGAGGGAAAATGAGGCTGGTAAGGGGATAGTGCTCAGCTGTACAGCATACCGCAAGGCTGTTTCATATATATCCTCCTTGTCTGACAACATGCAGATACTAATGAAGAGTTTGATGAGGAAATTATATTATTTATGCATGTGGGAAATTATATTTATTTATGCTCGATTATGAGATAGAAATAAAAAATATAGTAGATCCTGTGATGTCCCACAGAGGCTGACTTCCAGAAAGGGAACATCTTGGAGCGAGCATTGTGTGTATGTATGTGTGCACACAGTATGAATCTGTCTACTCCCCACCAGCTGCCACTGCAAGTAATCCTTTATTAAGGTGTGGGCCAGCTGGGAAGATGCCTAGCATGTCTACAAGCATGATAAGCCATCACAAGAATACATCTAAAATATGAAGCCAGTTAATTTAGTTTCTCATGGGCACACATTAGCATAACTGGCAGAAAGGAATTTTCTTTCTGCTCCAATTAAAGTAGCAACTTAAAACCTGGTGAGGACTGATATACGTCTAAGTATTTAAAGAATCAGCATCTTTTTTGTATATTATAAACACAGGCCACATCACTGACTCAAAAATAAGTTTGATTGTGGTAAGATCTTGGCAGTCACAGGTAGATGAAATCATGAAAATAAATTTTAAATGCATGGTCTAGTATTATTTATGGTGAATGCATTATTTATTTTATAAAATGTGAATTTTATATAAATTAATAGTCCTCTAAAATTCAGAAACCTAAAACTGAAAAAAGAGAAGAAACTACCCAAGAATAGAAAATAATTTATAATATTGAAAATTTGAAAGATATGAGTTAAACACTTTTTAATCTCATGGGATGAAATGTCTCATGTAGCCCTAAGTAGCTATATGCTAATTCTTCTACCATTTTCTATAAATAAAAAGTAGTTTAATACTAATTTAAAATGTTAATTTTTAACATATTTCTCTCACAGGATCTAATATAGAAAAGAATGTAATTAATAAGTAATAGTACTTTATTACAGGAACACACCTGTAATCCCATTACTTGGGAGACTGAGACAGGTTTACAAGTTTAAGACCAGGTTTAGCAACTTAGCAAGGCCCTTAGAAACTTAGTGAGACCCTATTTCAAAATTAAAAATAACAAAATAATGCTGGAGGTGAAGCTCAGAGGTAGAACCCTGGACCCTGGGTTCATCCTCAGTACCAAAGGAAAAAAAAAAATTTACAGAGTGCTCTTACTTGATAGATGTTAGAGAATTTAGTATCCATTCTTCCATACTTTCACTAGATTCTCAAAATCCATATGCATGCATAAAAATATGTGTATATGTATGAATATGGAGAATAATCATAGCATACAAAGCAACTTTGCAACACCACAATATATAAATAACCACTTAAAATATAGTGCATATGCCTACAATTTAGTTAATATGAACCTGATTCTGGACTTTTTTCATACATTTATTCATATATACGTACATATCAGACCATAAAAAAATCACTTTCCTAGCCCTTAAAAATTTATTAAACACTTTTTTGTTTTTTTCTTCTTTTTTTCTAACGTAATCCTAACCGATTATTTTGATACAATTTCCTATCCTAGACTATGATGAAGCAGATGTTTATTACCTATTTCTATAACAGACAACACAGATAAAAGGCTTTTGTATTAAATATTTTAACCAACCAACATCAGTGCTAGAATCTTATTTGTTTGAGTTATGAAGCACCCTCTTATTTGGTCTTTGACATGGACTGAATTGTATCCTTTCTAGTCAAATTCATATCATACATTGAAGCCTATACTTTCAATGTGACTGTATTTGGAAATAGGACCTGGTAAGAGATAATTAAGATTAAATAAAGCCATAGATAGGGTCTCATCCCTTAGAATTAGTGTCCTTGTGAGAGAATATACCACAGAGCTCTTTCTTTCTTTCCTCTCTGTGCCATGTAAGGACACATAAAGAGATAGCTCTATATAAGAAAAAGAAAATTCACCCAAATTCAAATTCTGATAAACTCTGACTGTGGACCTAGCTTTCAGAACTGTGAGGAAATTGATTCTGTGTTGTGTGTGTGTGTGTGTGTGTGTGTGTGATGAGAGAGAGAGAGAGAGAGAGAGAGAGAGAGAGAGAGAGAGAGAAGACAGAGAATGGGTATTGAATGAGGTGTTCTAACTCAGAGCTACACATCTACCCTATTTTATTTTTTACAGGATCTTGCTAGGTTACTTGGAGCCTCACTATGTTACTGAGGTTGTCAAGTCTCTTTGTGTCTCAGCTCTCAAGTACTGGGATTATATAGGTGTGCAGCATCACCCTTGCTTAATTCTTCTTGTTTAAGCTATCTAGACTATGGAATTTTGTAGTAGCAACCCGAGCAGACTAATGTGACGGCTTCCTAATAAGCACAGCCTCAAGCAGAGCTCAGCCCGCTTAAGATTGGAAGCGTGGCATTTCCCACTTTGCATTATTATATTCTGGAAATTTGGGGTGCTTTGGGTTTTGCTTTCACATTAAAAATTTTCCTAAGAGACACAGGATGGCTGATAGATTGTGAGTCATCAATGTAGCTGAAAGGAACAATACCTCAGCTTATCTTAGAAATATTTGTTAACTCTCAACAAATATCAGCAGCTGAACTTTGTAGCTTAGCTATAGATCAAAGGAACTTAGGTCTACTATTTTATCTATAAGTAAGAAAGCTTTAAGACAGAGAGTTCACCCACCTTTCCTTCTTGCCTTCACTTATGAACTACCTTCTAGCTGCTTGAGCAAATAGTAAAGATTTAGTCTAATGAATAGAGTCTCCTCTCCGCTGTTAACCTTTACCCCTGCTCTCCTACTAAAAGCATTTTCATTTACACTTTGTATTCTGTAAACCTTTGCTGTTTTCTTAATCCCAGAAAATACTATTGGAAATAGCTTTTCTAGTTAAAGATGTATCCACTCAAGTTTAGGAAAAAACAAGATTGTAAAAATTCCTGTTCTGTATACCTTGTTGTAAAGAGTATAAAAAACAGTGGTGACGTGGAATAAACAGATGCATCTTGAACACTACATTGGGTGTAAACGTATTCTTATTGATCTCATCTCAGTTCCCACCTAACAAGGGATTCCCCTGACCCTGCTGCATCGAAGGCTGGTCCCCCGCAGACTAATACAGTTACAATATTTTTTCTGAGTTATGGCCTTATTTTAAATACAGTTTAAAATACAATTTCCTAAATGTTTCTTATTGGTACAAAATTAATTAATATTGGTGCTAGATAAGTATCCTTGAAATTCTATAAACACAAAGATAATATGGTGATATGCTAAATTTAGACAAATGCATTTAAAAAGCAACAAAGATCTTGGATAGTATTAGATTGCAGGTGAGGGGCAATGTGTTACACAAAGCTCTTTAGTTGGTGGAAAGAAGGAAGGATGCAGGGAAGGAAAGGATTTTGGAATTGAAAGTCCTGTTTGTTTGTTTCTTTTTTTTTAAGGTGCTCATCTTTTGGGGAAAATATTTTAGCTACTTAAAAATTAGAGAAGTAGGTGTATAAATATGAGCAAGAGAAAAACAATA
This sequence comes from Graphiurus murinus, assembly GCA_004027655.1. Taxonomy (NCBI): domain Eukaryota; kingdom Metazoa; phylum Chordata; class Mammalia; order Rodentia; family Gliridae; genus Graphiurus; species Graphiurus murinus. Next base: position 54,862 of record PVLC010003210.1, on the reverse strand, counting down.
ATAATTATAAAATGGAGATGTGAAGGTGAATTCTTGCTGCTAGAGTTATAGAACAGGAAGTACATACTACTATATCATTATAAACTATTTGGAATTTTTGGTCCAGGTGGGCTTATTGAGAGGAAGTTGGAAAATCACTTATTTTCAGTTTTAGCACAATCAGACCACAAAGAGTAGTATAAAAAATAAAATAAAGTCTTCCATTCAAGTACTAACCAGGCCTGACCTTGCTTAGCTTTTGAGATTAGACAAGATAGTGCATGTTCAGGGTGGTATACTCCAAGTGATGTGTGCATGTATGAACATATTACTTTGAATCTCACTATGATATATAATTACAAGGTAAAAATAAAAGTTAAAAAATAAAGTAGTTTTCCACCAAAATGTAAGTTAGGAAGGCAGAGAAAATGTGTTTGTGATATTTGTATATTGTGTTTTTACTGTGTCCCAGTGTCTACTATATGCTGGTACCTATACTAGCACCAAAATATGTTTATTTAACCAATGACATGTTCTTAATTTTTTTAGTTTATTTAATTTATCATGTGCTTTAATTTTTATGTTTCTTCTTTTTTCCTCTAAGTTGGGTCTCCAATATATGTTATTGTATCATTTTGTTGTTCTTGTTCCTGAAAGTATTATAAGCATTTCTTTCAGAAGTCATTATTTTGGTATACCGTATAAAGACTCCATTGACCAGGTCCTCTTACCACTGTAACTAACAAGGTGATTAAATTTTCACCAGTAAGATATAAGTGGATAGTAGCAGCTTATGAAATTCTTAAGGAGATTACTGACCCTATATCAGTAGCCTCCAAACTTCATTTTTGTGAGGGAAATAAACTGTTTTGTATGAGACTTTTTAAAAAAAAATTAACTTCTTAAGATGCTCAGTTGACTGTATCAAATCTATTTATAACCAATATACTACCCCTTCTTCGGGTTCTTCATCTTATGACAGATGATAAAATCTGCCCAGGTTTGAGTATCAGACATACAAATTTGATAAGTAACTCCAAATAAATAAAATAGTATCTCATGTTAATTTTATAATATATCCTGTCTTTTAAACACCAATATATTTATCATTTTATTAAGAGATAAACATTTTGTTCCTCTTTCTAGTCAATACATGTGGATCAAAATTGAAAACATATTGGTTGGACATATACTCAAGAATAGTCTCACAGTGTGCTTATTGTTTTTGTCTGATATGGATATCCTTATTTTTAGTTGAAGAGGTATGTGAAAATAAATTGACACCATAATCTAACAGTAAAGTCATCCTGTATTGAGAAGTATGGAGGAATGTGAAGTATACTAGAATATGCTGCTTTTGTTCAGAGAAGATATATACATATTTATTTACAAAAAGATTGTGTCAGGTGAAGAAGAACCAGGATCAAGACAGAAGAAGCCATCCACTCCACAGCAAGAGAATAGAGGCAAAGTCTCCAAAACTGGGGAACAACCAGCAGTAATTGAGAGACCTCAGAATTCACAGAATGTCAAATACTGGATGTTGATGAAAACACCTTTGATGCAGCTTAAAGACCAGAACTTCTGTTATCAGAGTTAATGTCAGATCTTCTTACACTATCTTTATAGGCTTTTGATATGTTGTGTATTTGAAATACTGGGAATCTCAGACACTAAAAGGTGACAGTTAGGGACATGGAAAAATAGATGCATATTTTTATTTTTTCCTTATATTTATACAAATTTCTTATGTGTTCGTCATAAAATTTCTAATTTATAGGAAAATGTCATAATTATTTGTGACCTGGAGACTACCTCAGGTTAAACAGGACAGAATTTTCCCAAGTGTGCAGAGTTTAAAGTTCCTAGCTATAATATAAGCATGAAGTGGAATATTATGATTTGGATATTGAATGCCCCCTGAAGAGCTCACATATTAATGTTGAGAGGTGAAAAGATTGAATCATGAGGGTTCTGATCTCATGAATGGATGACTCCATTGTAATGGATTTATTGGGTGATAACGTAGGCAGGCAAGCTGTGCCTGGAATAGGTTCATCACTGGGGGTGAAGCTTTGGAGACTATGCATGTCTCCAGGATTTACCTATCATGGGCTCTCTTTTGCTTCTGACTCCATGATGTAAAAACAGAGGACTTGCCCTCTCTCTCTCTGTCTCCCACCACTATGCCCTTAGCTCCACAGACTTTATTTGATCTAATATAGACTAAATCCCTAACATCCCAAGAACTGTGAGCAAACAAATCTCCTTCTAAGTTGTTACTGGGTTTTTTTGGGTCACAGCAGTGAAAATGCTGACTGAATTATTGCATATCCTATCTTAGCTTTCTTTTTTTAAAGGCTCTATTGGACCACTGCTTATTTTGTTAAAGTCTATATGTAACATAGACAAATGGAAATTTTCAAAGATGAATATATAGTTAGTGTCAAATATTTAAATCTTACAAGAAGAGTATACAAAATTCTCTGAGCCTACTTTCTATTTACATCTCAGAAAATAGTATGGGCTGTGGGTTAGATTTTATACAGACCTTCTAAAAAATAATGTCTACATAAACTCACATCTTATTTTAAGCTTCCATCATCTCAATCAAAAATAAAATTCTATATGTCCTGTGGGAAGTACCAAAAATCATTGCAAAATATGCAATCTACCTCCAAAATGTCGATTTTCTTCCAAAAAGTGTTTATAGGTTGAAATTTCCTAACTTGGAATCCATAAATAATACTATTCATGGTGGTTTGGTTCCAGGCCAATCTTCAAATCCACTTAACCCAAAATGCAATTTAAAAATTGATTCTAATCTCCATATGTAACTACTTTTTTATGGGAAAATGAATCAACATGTCTTTCTCACTGAAGCACTGATATAAAACAAGTTACTATTTTACTTCCTAAGATTTTTAGTTTTGAAAGAGTTACATACACTCTACTTGGTATGGTAGATTAGATTCTCTTTCAACAAATTCTCACTACATAACCTGCCTAGCCTCATCCATGGGGAGAGTTTATTTCCTCACTCCACCTTTGTTAAATATTTGTTCCCTTATGGGAGGAATATAATTCTTCCCCAGTTGACTTTGGACTCGGCCATGTGACTTGCTGTGCTTAGTAGATGCAATCCATGCAGAGCATCTGAATGTGCTTACTGTCCTGGGTGTCTGCCATTTTCATGTAAGAACACACTTTGAGCAGCTCCTGCCCATCATCCTTGGACTCAGAATGAAATTATATGGAGAAAGTCTCCACAGGAAACCCTTAGATGTGGGATGAGGAAGTGAGAAAGACTTCATTACTTCTTCCTAGTGAGAACATGCATAATGGGAGAAAATATTTGCCACCAACTACTTTGATGGAAGACTAATAAAAAGAAATTTAAAAACTTAACACCAAACACTAAAAAATCCATAAAAATAGACAATTAGACTGAATAAGCACTTCTCAAAAGAAAAAAAAATACAAATGGCCAATAAATATATGGAAAAATGTTCAACTCCATTATCAATCAGAGAAATGTAAATAAAAACTACACTGAGAGTCCATTTAACTCCAATAGAATGGTAATCATCAAGAATAAAAAACAATAAATACTGGCAAGAATGTGAAGAAATAAGAACACTTATACATTGTTGGTGGGAGTGCAAATTATTACAACCACTCTGGAGGTAAGTATGGAGGTTTCTCAAAAGATAAGGAATGGAACCACGACATGAGCCAGCTATACCACTCCTGTATATCTTTTCAAAAGAATTAAAGCCAGAATACTATAGTACTACCTGCATATTAACCTTTAATAGCAGCACAATTCACAATAACCAAATTATGCACTCAACTTAGGTGTCTATTAACAGATGAATGGATAATGAAAATGCAGTATATCTCCACAATGGGATTTACTCAACTTTAAAGAAGAATAAAATTTTCTTATTTGGAGGAAAATAGATGGAATTAGAGGATATAATGCTAAATGATATCAGCCAGTTTCAGAAAGTTAAAGGTTGAATATTTTCTGTTATATGTGGAAGCTAGAGAGAAATAAAAAACGAGGGGACCTTAGATAATTGAGGATAGAGACCAATAGAATAGTGGAAGGGGATAGAGGAAGGGAGGTACAAAGGTGAAAAGGAAGAAATGATATAAGAAACAGTTGAAATTATAGTATGCCTATATGTGATGTTATCACTACCAATCTCACTATTGTGTACAGGGAAGAATGAGTAACAGTGTGTGACATAAAGGGAGACACATCAAGAACTTTGTGCATGTTTGTATTACTTTGAACCTCACTATGATGTATAATTACAATGCACTAGTAAAAGTATAAAACAAGAAAAGTTTTTAGTGTTATGTATCACTAGTATTTTGTAGTTATATATATATATATATATATATATATATATATATATATATATATATATATATATATATATTAACTTGAAACAGGGTCTCACTAAGTTTCTGTGAGCCTTGCTAGGTGGCTGAGGCTGGCCATGAATGTGCCACCACATTCAGTGTTTGCTTAATGGTTTACTGAAACACACCCACCCACAAACCTCAAAGAGACTCAACCATGAAAACAACAAAACAACAACAACAACAAAAACACAAGATCTGCATGAAAGTGAATTTAGAGATATAAAACTCTACATGTGAAGGCAATGATATTTTAAGTCCTTTTGCTCAAATTGGCCATGATTCTTTTTTGAATAAAGGCAGTAGTATGTCAAAAACTGCATTTTGGGGAAATACATTCCTTTGCTACAATTTGTTCATTATTAATGACCAAGAGGAATATGAGTAATGATGGAAAAATAATTATGATCATTTAAAAATAACAGCCAATGACAATAAAATCCATGAAAGATATTAACAGTGGAAAGATAATGTTGGACCAATATAGAGACTCTAAAAACAAAATCAAAATGTTGCAAAACTGGATATGGAGTGGGAGAGGCAGAAAATATATGAGTATTCTCTGTACTATCTACTCATTTTGTCTATAAATCTAAAACTTTTAAAAAAAGGAAAAAATCATACTAAAATTTTCTATTTAGGAGTCAAGGAATACATTTTTAAAAAGGTGATTATGTAAAGGTAATACAGATTTAAGAGCAAGGGTCAGGTCACTTCATTAGGTAAATATTATGAAATTATGGAGGCAAATACTAGTGTGGAAAGTAGACATTGCATTTGAAAGTGCTATGCCAGATGATCCTGAAAGCCTCCTAAGTAAGTTTAAGAGTGGCTCACCATCATCATAGGTGAACATTCTTGGTCACTAATGTGAAGCTTCTTATAGTAAAGAGACAATCAGAAAGACAGCTGATGGGGGCAGTAATCCTGATATTATATAAGAAAAAATCAGAAAAAATAAAGTGTCTAGGTCTTGCCTGCATATTTCTGTCACATTATTTATCTTATAATGGTTTTGCTCCAAACCATACTCTGACTATTAAGAATTGGATATTGTTTTCCATGAGCTAGTCAACCATTTCCTTGGTTGCTAGGGAGGCAGCAGCAATCAGTGGTAAGCACCAACATTTAGTATATTTAAAGACATCCTGATTGACTAAGCAATTCATTTTAAAAGCTTGATGTGGATGTTTATTCAGATCATGTATATCTGAAAGCCAAAGAAGTATAAAGCAGAACAACCCTTAGAGATTTGTGGGTAGAGGTGATTATATACAGTATTATTAATTTTGACATGATGCATCATAAATATCCCTAGGTAACTTTTCTAATTTTTTTTTTTTTGCCAGGAATTCACACATGGATTCTTATTTATCAGACAATATTTTCTCAAGAGAAATTGTATTAAGATACACATTCCTTTCCAATATTGCTTTTTTCCCAAAAAACTAAAATCTGCTTCAAGATTTAGGCATTTTTTTAAATAAAAATTCATACTTCATCCATACCATAGCTCTTCCAAAAATTTTTATTTCAAGAAAATAGTTGAGGAAATAAGAAAAAATCTAAATTTGCGTGTATGTATAGATTTTTTGTATGTATTGTAGCAAATAGTTATAGGATATTATACTTTTTTACATAAAATAAAATTGTTAATGATTATAAGCAAATGTTCATATTTTAACGTTTCTGAAAGGTATGCAAGTAGTGTAAACAACTTATACTTGTTAACAAACTAGATACAGAACTGAACTATTGGTTTCAGTGATTTTGATAGCATAAAGAATAGAAATAAATGCCAACAATTTGTAGTTATGATACTTAAGTGGTCTGATGCCATTGTACTTCCCTAGATGATTTCTTTATCAGTATGCCAAAAGGCAAGCAAAATTAACATTTAAAATCCATTAACTGAGGATTTCCTCAAAATTTAATGTTGATTTTATTCTGAAAAGTAAATGATTTTTTTTTTTTTTTTTTTTTTTTTTTTTTTTTTTTTTTTTTTTTTTTTTTTTTTTTTGCGGTACTGAGGATTGAACTCAGGGGCATTCTACCTCCGAGCTACACCCCCAGCCCTATTTTTTTTATTCTTTATCTTGAAACCGAGTCTCACTAAGTTGCAGAGTGCCTCACTAGGTAGCTGAGGCTGGCCGCGAACCGGGATCCTCTGGTCTCAGCCTCCCGAATGCTGGGATTACAAGCGTGCGCCACCACGCCCGGCCCCCAGTCCTATTTTTTATTCTTTATTTTGAAACCGAGTCTCACTAAGTTGCAGAGTGCCTCACTAGGTAGCTGAGGCTGGCCGCGAACCCGGATCCTCCGGTCTCAGCCTCCCAAATGCTGGGATTACAAGCGTGCACCACCACGCCCGGCTAGTAAATGATTTTTAAAGGCTTCATTGAAGCTGTGCATGGTGATGCACATCTGTAATCTTAGTACTTGGGAGGCTGATACAGTAGGATTACAGATTCAAGGACAGCCTCAGGAATGTGGCAAGACTGTCAGCAACCCAGCAAGACCATGTTTCAAAACAAAACCAAACAAAAAAATGTATAAAAAGGCTGGAGATATAGCTGAAAATAAAAAATGCCCTTGGTTTCAATTTCCAGGTCTCTCTCTCTCTCTCTCTCTCTCTCTCTCTCTCTCTCTCTCTCTCTCACACACACACACACACACACACACACTCACACATACGCACACGCACATACACACACACAGCTTTTTTGAGATATAATTGACTTCAAATAAACAACATATTTAAATGTATAGGTTGATGAGTTTGAGTTTTGATCAATATGTATATATACATACATCATGCACATGAAACTATAACCACAATTTAGACAATGAACATTTTCAAACCTGCATTATCTATTGATATCATTTTTTAAATCTAGGTTTCCTCTCCTTTACTACCACATTTTTTTCAAAACAGGGCTTGCTTTCTGTCATTAAACATTCGTTTGCATTTTTTACTATTTTGTATAATTAGAATTATAAAATATGTATCAACTTTCTCTGTTTTTCACTCAGAATGATTATTTTAAGTTATTTTTACATGTATTGATAAATGATTCTTTAAATTACTGAATAGTCTAGTATAAGGATATGTCACAATGTATATATTGATTTATATTTGATGGACATTCAAGTTGTTGGTAGTTTTTACTCATAATAAGTAATACTGTTATGAACATTCATCCAATTCTTTGCCTTAATTTGTCTTAAAACTATCTAGAAGCGGAATGGTTAGGCCATGTGAGTGGTGTATGATTAAATTTCTAAGAAACTGTCAATTTGGTTTCCAAAAGTGATTGTACCACTTGACATTACTCAAAGAAGTGTATTAGAAAAATCTCTCACCTTGGATTTAGGTAAAGATTTTCTAGACACAACACCAAAAGTTTGATATATTTTCTAAAGTGATCAATTGGAATTAACTACAATTTTAAAATTCTACTCTTTGTAAGATAGTGTAGACAGAACGAAGTATAGGCTGGAAAAATATTTACAAATCAGAGATAGGACTTTTATCTATAGTTGATAATGAATTCTCTAAACTGAATAATGAGAAAACAAAGGCAAAAAAGCTAAAATGGCTAAGTGTGGTGGCATACACCTGTAACATTAGCACCTGGGAGGCTGAGACAGGAGGGTCACAGGTTCAGGTCAATGACTTAGCAAGACTCTCCTTCAAAATAAAAAATAAAAAGGAATGGGAGTGTAGCTCAGATTTATATTCTCGTTGGTTCAATATCCAGTACCAGAAAAAAAAAATTAAAACAAAATGAATCAAAGTAATAAATTATTAAGTAGGACACTTTATAAAAAATGTATATGAATGCAATATATATTTAATGTTAGTATTAGGAAATTGCAAATTAATGCCACAAGGAGATACTATTATATGCTCATAAAAATAAATTTATTTAAAAAAACCTGAGAATATCAAGTGAAAACATGATTATAGAACAATTAAAACTCCTACACATTACTTGTAATTACTTGTGTGTGTGCAAATGGTATACCATTGCTGAAAAACGTTTCCAGTTTTAGATAGTGCATTTAGATAGTGCATGACCAAATTATCATAACTTAAATATTTATTCAAGAGAAAAAACTCATATTTACACAAAATCTTTATATGAATACTTAAAGTAGCTTTATTTGTAATTGTCCAAACCTGTAAACAACTCTGATTCTTTTCCAGTGTTTTTTTGTTTTTTTTAATAAGAAATTGGTATGTCTATATAATGCATTGCTATTAAGTAATAGAAAGAAACTTTACTCATGGAACAACTGTCTGAATTATAAATGTGTTAAACTAAGTGGAAGAAGCCAGACTCAAGAGGCTATATATTGCATGATTTAAAAAATGTCATTCTGGAGAAGGCAAAATTATAGAAACAAAGAAGTATTTCATTCTCAGAGGTTAAAGAAAGGGGAAGAGTTTGACTCACAAATAGGCAGCAGCATTAAGTGAACATTTGTGGAGGCCAACATAGATGTCCTGTTTATCAATTCTGGTGATGCTTACATAACTTTGTCAAATCATAGAACTGCACATCAAAACAAAACAAAACAAAAACATTGGACAGGAGTTGCATAATCTCCAAGTTGATCTCCATAGCAGCTGTACTGAAATCAGAATATTATAGTAATACATACATATCTATGTTTATAGCAGCACAATATATAAGAGCCAAGTTAAGCAACCAACCTATGTGTCCAACAACAGATGAGTGGATTTCAAAATTATGGGATATACATGCAGTAGAATTCTACTCAGCAATAAAGAAGAGCAAAATTATGTCATTAGCAGGAAACTGAATGGAGTTGGAGAACATTATGTTAAGTGAAGCTAGCCAGTCACAGGAAGTAAAGATGTATATGTTTTTCTCTCATATGAGGAAGCTAGGAAGTAATCAAGATATCAGAGAGACTTCAGATAGTGGAGAAGAAACTCTAGTGGAGCCAGAGATGTGGTCTACAATAGGAGAGAGGGGAGAGGGAGAATCAATGAAGGATCACTTCCATTGACATTAAGTACATATCTCAGAAAACCAATGTCAATCTCAATATCCTGAATGGAGAAAGGGGGGGAGTGAGGAGAGAGTGGAGCGGAAGCCCACCAAGGGCTGTGTGCATGTATGTCACTATCTCTAGGAACTGAATTATGACACGAGACTATAATGCACTTCAATAAGTATAAAAATATATTTAAAAAGTGTCAGACTCACAAGCTTTAAAAAATGTGATAAAACTAATTCTTTTGGGTTTTGTATCTTGTCATTATTAAGAAATTTGTTCCTATAACAAGCTAGTACTACATTTAAAAATTTTCATTTTGTTCACATTTACACTTAAAACTGAAGAATTACTTTATATATGAAAATTAAAACCAATTAGAATACTTGAATCATACTTAGAATATGTAGTAAAATACTTGTTTACCTTATTAAATTTTTTGATTACTTCACAGCTAATTTTAAATATATTTGTTAAATGATATTTTTTTTATTTGTACCTTTATACCTTTTTATACCTTTTTCCATATTATTTTTGTTTAGTTATTGCTCTTGTATAAGAAAATAAAACTACATATCCACACTGATTCATATATTTGTATGTTTGAAACCCTCTGTGGCCAATAATTGCTTTGGAGATATTTACTCTTTTTTAAACACCTTATGTGTATCATGATCCTTTTAATCTGAATAATCTAATTCTCTAAATGATGTTTCTCTGACAAAAGCCATGTATATCTGCTTTCAGACCTTTTTTTTCTTCTGTTACTATTATTATTTTTATTACTACTGATTCTAGGTGCTTTTTGAGTTTTTAAAACATTGTTATGATAATCGTGTGAAATTACTTGTATTTTTAGTACTAGAGATTGAACCCAGACGTATTCTACCTCCAAGCTAAAAACACAGCACTATTTTATTTTTAATTTCTTAAACAGGATCTCCCTAAATTGCTGAGGCTGGCCTTAAACCCAGGATTCTCCTGTCTCAGTCTGCCAAGTACTGGGGTTATGAGCATGTGCCACCATGCCTGGCTTGTATTTTGTATTTTATTAAAATAATGTATTTTTTCTTTTATGACGTGGTATTCTTAGAACAACAAGAATAATGAAGAAACATTTCTTTATACTTTGTAGATATTAATAGATTATGATGCATCGATACTTTTCATCCATATAGACTTTTATATTTTATTATGATAAAACATAAATGTTTTACTTTATACTTTTAGTGTTCATAAAAAAATTGTTCTATATTGATATGATTGACTACTATTCAGTAATACAAAGGAACAAACTACCGATTTATGGGATATGTCTGCATGTCTTATGAATTACTCTGTGTGAGAGGGCAGATCTGGCTCAAAGTACCATGTTCTCGCTCATCTCTCATCCTTTGTCTTTGTCCATTATGTTGAATGTTCCATTGGCCTCTTTTAAGGTGCTTAAACAGCATGGCATTTCATGCACCTGGACATTTGCAAAGGCATTGTCTGCATCATCAAAATCCTACCCATTGCTCTGCGCATGCCTGATTTATTCTCTCTTTTCCAATCTCAGCTGAAATATTACATACTTAGAGAAGGCTTTCCTGACCTCATTAACCCAGTCTATTCCACTATATTATTCTCCGTTATAACATATCTACATCCTTTTGGTTTCTTTCTATATTTTAACATAATGCTAAATTGCTAAATTGTTGATAATTTACATATTTTATATAAATATAATAATTTATATATTCTTGCTAATTCATATATTATTTCTATATTTTAGCATAATTGCTAATTTATATATTCTTTCTGATTTATATATTCTTTAATATATAATAATATATAATATAATATATAATAATAACATAGTATATAATAATATATAATATATATGCTAATTTATATATTCTTTCTATATTTTAGCATAATGCTAAATTGTTGCTAATTGCTCTATATTTTAGTATAATGCTAAATTGTTGGGCCTGCCTCCAGCAAGGCCAAATTCTTTTCTTTCTTTGACCTCTTTTCAGCCATCTTACTTCTTTCTAAAATATCATCTTTCTGGACCTCAGCTTTACACATCCCTTTCTGGTCAAACTACAAATCTGCAAAGTCTCTCTGCTATACTATCTGCTCCCAAAGTTCAGTGTACAATTTGCTTAACCCAGACCTCAATATCTATGATCTAGTTTGGATATTTTACTGTTTTGAGGTTTCCTCCACCAGTTTAATCAGCCCATTGCCTTTAAGTTTGGCCTCACATCAAGTCTCAAGACATAGGCAAATGTGGATAAGTTCTTTGCCAAACTCTAATACACATGGCTTCTACTCAGTTTTTCTATGGATTTCTTTTTGCCCTTCAAAAACTCCTGAGTACAGGATCTACCACCCACTTTTTTAGTCATATTCTGACTCTTTCAATTTCCTCTCACAAAACAGTTTCAAAGGCTCACAATTCACATGGTCAGACTTAGATATAGTCATGCCTCCAATTCTGATACCAAAATCTATATTTGTCAGGGTTCACTAGTGTAAAAGAACTGACTGAAATGTATGTGGCAAAGGGAATTTATCATATCAGCTTACAGTCTAAAGCCCTGTAGTCCCAAGTTGCTGAGGACATGTGAAGAGATGGAGGAATCAGCAGCTAGTCGAGTAGTCCAAGAGCTGGAGTCTCAAAATTGGAGCAAGCGCTAATTCAGTCCAAGAACAAGATGGAGAGTTCCATAAAACTATGCTACCTACATTAAAGGCAGGATCTCATCTCCAATATGCCATTACATAAACCAATTATCTCATCAACACACCCAAAGTCACATAATCTTATGTATTTTATAATGCAGTCATGTTGACAACACAGACTAATCATCACAAGGTGGATTTCAGAAGTAAAGATAGTATCTTCATTAAGCACTATAACAGAGAGAATGCACATTGTTAATGTTGAAAAATATGAATCTACACTTCTTTTTTGCAGTACTGGGGATTGAACCCAGGGGCATTCTACCTCTGAGCTACCCCCCCAGCCCTATTTTTTTAGTCTTCATTTTTGAAACAGGGTCTCACTAAGTTGTGGAGTGCCTCACTAAGTAGCTGAGGTTGGCTGCGAACCTGTATCCTCCAGTCTCAGCCTCCCAAGTACTGGGATTCCAAGCGTGAGCCTCCACGCCCAGCTTGAATCTACAATGCTAACATGCAACTTTCATGTTTATGGTAAAGAAAAGTATATAAAGCAGTAATTCTGAGCCTTGAGTGTGCATCAGAATCACAATCCTACACCTTGACTGATTGGCTCAACTCCCAGTGTTTGTGAATCAGTAGGTCTGGTGTAAGACCTGGAATTTTGCTTTTATAACAAGTGCCCCTGGTGCCCCTAGTCTATGAATCATGTGTGAGAATAACTGTAACACAGAAGAAATATGAGAGTTTGGGAACTGGATTCTAACTTCATGTAGGAAGGAGAGGAAGGCAGTAATCAGCAGCTAACGAGGCAGCAGGAGCAGAGGAATCCAAATTCCAAGACTAAATTCCAATGCATTTGTCTGGTTATGAATTCTTTTTAAAGTGAATGAATGAACGAATAAAATTGCCACTCATGAAAATAGAATGCTTGACATATAGTCAAGAAACTATGACACACTTGACTGAAAACTTTCAGCCAAATAATTCTGAACAATCTTAGATTTAATCAATTTAAAATACACTTGGAAGAATTGTATCATCATTGATATTTGTCATGTGTGAAATGCCCTAAATGACCCTACCAAAATGTAATTTGAACCCAATGTTCAAACATTTCTGAATTAAACAATTTTCTCTGAGTAAGAGGCAGCTTCTTTTATGCTTCATACATATGATTTAAAAGCTTGATCTATTTCCCTAGAAAGGTAGAATGGAAAGTACATGAAATTATAGCAGAAACACATGACCTCTAGTTTTCTCACAGGGACATTTTGAAGGTTAATGAGATTTTCACTTGTTGCATGTTTGAAGTCTTTTGATGAGAGAAACTCTATAAACATCAAATATTATTCTAGGCAAAAGGTTCATTAGTGCTTTATTTTCCATTAATATTTGCCAAAACCAAATTGGCATGAGTGTGATTCTACAGAATGTTTGGCAACCACTTGTTTTCTGTCAAAACCATGTCAATATCCAGATGGATTCCATTTTCACAGGAACCCAATTAAAGTGATACTCAAAATGAAAATTTAGGGATGAAATAACTATTAACGTGCAAAATGCCTTAAGTAATTCATGCAGAAATGCAAAGCTGTGATGAAATGTAATTAAAGCTTACAATATTTTAAAACTATTTTCAAAAATAGAGTTGTATGTATTATTATGATGATCATCAGTGATCTCATGTAATCACATTGTATAGATAGCAAAGGGAATATTTCTAAACTTTGCGTCATTAATTTTGGAATGGAGAAATCTGGCCAGAAATAACTCCTAATGCTTAAAAACAAATGACATTTCCCTTGTGAAAAGTAGTGTTTGTTATTGCTAAATCACATAATAAAATTCTAATGATAAACTGTGAAACATTGTGTGTATGCATACACTTAATGTATGAGTGCACAGGAGTGTGGACAAGGGTGAAACTAATAAAGGTCATATGAGAGACCCTATGAAGGTGGACTGAGACTTGAAGCAGTTAGTCTTGCAAAGAGTTGAGTGTTACTTAAATATCTATGCTTTAAAATAGATTTGATATTAATGGTTATAATCAGATCTTTAAAAAAGAAGTTCAAGTGCAGATTCTATGAGTGAAATAAACTGCCTTTATTTCATTCTTTCACTGACTATTTAATAATGATAAATAATAAGAATTATGTGGTTTTAGGTACAAATTCTATAGTATCAAATAATACAATGAATATGCTCCCATGAAAATCAGCTAATACTTCATTTGACCCTGTAGTTATTAAAAATATACTATTAATAAATGAGGAGAGATATCAGTAGAATAATATAATTGGGTTGAGGAGACAGATGTGTGTGTGTGTGTGTGTGTGTGTGTGTGTGTGTGTGTGAAGCTTGATGAAGGAAACAATTCAAATAATGCTGTATCCATATACAATGATACCACTACCAATCTCACTACCATATATGGGATGGGGGAAGTGGGACGGGATCTGGAGAGAATCACATCAAGTGCTATGTTGTATGTATGTTTATATGACACTAAACCTCACTGTGATATAAATTACAATGCACAAAAAAATTGTATTTAAAATATTTAGTTTTTCTGGGAAATATGAGCTGTATGAAGAAATACTTATTCACATTCAAATAATTCTCAGAGGACTACTATGTGTCAGTAATGTCCTGCGGTGCACCTGAGAGAAAAAGAATGACACAGACAGAAGATTGAAAGGGGCAGGCTAGGGGACCTCACTCTTAGGTGAAGGCCCTGAAGGACACTGCTCCACAGCTTCTATTGTCATTCTAAAAAGGGGAGGTTGAGGTTTGGATGCTGCTGCATATGTGCTGAGAATCTTGGAGGTAATGTCTAACCGGTAAACATGCAGGGAGTCCTTGAGGTAATGGGTGAGTGAATTGTAGAGAGTACTTGAGGTAGTGTCTGCAGAACAACTGCAGAAAATTTTTGAGATAATGGTTAGCAATAAAACTGTTGAGGATGTGCTAAGGATTCCTGAGACAATATTTGACAACCAGGATACTTGGGAGTTGGCTCCAGCAAGAAACACAGGAACATTCACCTTGGAGGAACAGGCTGCTTGCAGAGTTCAGCAGTCCAGTTATAGCTTAGAATTTTCCAAGGCAAATGATAACCTGTCTCTGGCAATTGTGTTCTTCACAGCCATGTAAAATAGAAGGTCAATATTGTGGCAAATATAAGGAACCTGATTGCTTATTGCCTATTTAGGCTGCTCACTTAAGTATAATTTTGAATATGTTATTAGATAATGAGAGAAAAACAAAATTAATATGCAATCATTAACTCTTTGTTTTCAAAGAAGCTAAAACGTCATAACCAGTAATATAATCTCACCAATACTAACTGGGTTCAACCAGCAAAACTGATTTAAGTAATTACTGTGTTCCAGGCACTGTGGAGGCTTTGGGGTTAGAAAGATGAGAAAGACATTGACCTACTCCTCAGTAAATTCTGAGTCTATCAGAGCAATACACAAATAACACACCCAAAGCACATCATCTAGGTCCTTTCAATGACTGTGTGAGGACCATTTAAAGTAAAAGGATGATAGAAGAAGAAAACAGTTAATAATTTAACAGAAATAACAAATAATGTTATTTCTACTATGAATGTGTCACTACCAGTCTCACTAAATGTGTAGGGCTGAGGGATGTTGGAAGAGGTAAAAGGAAAGGCACCAAGTGCTGTGTGCACAGATGTTTGTATCACTTTGAATATCCCTATGATGTATGATTACAATGCACCAATAAAGTATAAAAAATTAAAAAGACTGTAGAGGTTACAAATTTTATAGAAAAAAATTGTGTTATACAGATTGAGTAGTGATTTGAAAGTGGATAAGAGTTATTGACAGATTATTTTTGTGCTGAAGAAATAGGGCAGCAGGGATGGAAAGGTATTGGTTATTTTTTAAGGTACACAGTAGTAAGGCCAGAATGAGCAAAGAAGCTCATGGAGGGAAATGATGGTCTGGGTGCAGCCATGCGGGCCTGGAGCACATCATATTGCTCTATGATCATATCTAAATCAAATTCAGACTTTAATATAAATGAAAAGTGCTACGCATGGTGGCACATGCCTGTAATCCTAGTTCTTGGGAGTCCGAGACAGGAGGTTCCCAGGCTTTAGGTCAGCCTTAGCAACTTAGTGAGACCCTCAACATGGAAGACCCTGTTTCAAAATAAAAATAAAATAAGGCCAGCGATGTAGATCAGAGGTAGAATACCTCTGGGTTCAATCCCCAATATTCTTCCCCAAAATAAAAATATACTGGGGAAATGTAAATCCATTAGCAGTTTTGATCAGGAAATTCACAGTATTAATAAATAAGAAATTTATCTCAACATGAATTTAAGTAAGTTTGTTTGAATATTGGCAAACGATTTTGAGCATAACAAGATGCTAATGTGATTCTGATGAAATATTAATTCAGAATAATACTTAGATATATATTTAGCTAGAAGAAGTAAAGCTTATTATGTTTTGTTTTATTTTCATACTTTATTTGATTTTTTCTATGAAACATATTTATAACCTCTTTGTACAGTTTTAGAAGTAATGATAGAATGAACACATAAGCATTCTTTCCCGTAGTGTATAGTATAGGTCCTCACCCCCTTTTAAAGCTTTCATGACCTTTATTTTATTAAAATGAAATGTATGTGTTTGTGTGTGTGTGTGTGTGTGTGTGTGTGTGTGAACTAGAGATGGAACCCAGACGCATTCTACCTCCAAGCTACAGACCCAGCCCTATTTTTTTATTCTTTATTTTGAAACAGGATCTTGCTAAGTTGCTGAGGCTGGCTGTGAACCTGCCTCAGTCCTGTCTCAGTCTCCTAAGTACTAGGATTACAAGTGTGTGCCACCACACCTGGCTTATTAAATATATTTCTAATAATTTTATGCTATTTGTTTTTGTTATGTGGGATTTTTAAAACATAATGTTCAACATTGTGATTCTAGTATATAAAATTGATTGCAAAAAGTTAGTCTACTATACCATGATCTTGCTAAATTGATTTATTAGTTCTACTAATTTTTTGCATCTTTTTAAGGGTTTTCTCATATGTCAATAGACTGTTTTATTTCTTATATCTGATCTCTATGCATTTTATTCTTTGTCTTGTCTTTTGTGTGTGTGTGTGTGTGTGTGTGTGTGTGTGTGTGCCTCATACTGGGGATTGAACACAGGAGTATTCTAACCCTAAGCCACACCTCCAGCCCTATTTTTTTATATTTCATTTCAAAACAAGGTCTCACTAAGTTATGGAGGGTATCATGTTACTGAGGCTGACCTCTGATCTGCTATCCTCCTGTCTCAACCTCCCACAACTGAGATTTCAAGCATGTGCCACCACACCTGCCTGCCTTGACTTCTTGCAAGGACTATTAGCTCTAGAATATTTTAAGATGAAACAGTGATAGCAGACATTCTTTCCTGCTTTTAAGGAGAGTTGTTCATATTTCACCATTAAATGTTACTAGTATATTTATGTAGAAATTTTTTTTCCAGAAATGGTCTCTTCTACTCTTATGTTTCTGAGGACTTTCATCTGAATAAATATTTAATCACATTTTCTTCATCATAACCAAGTCATTTACAAGTAGGTTTATTTAATTGTGTTCTGACTTAAATCTAGATCACATTTTCTTGGCTCTATGTATTCTAATTAACTTTGGATTGCATTCTAAACCCTGTGAATGTTATGTTATGAAGACTCTAAATTCTGTTTTTGGCTTTCCTCTGAAAAGTGTTCATTTTGGTTTTCTCGTCTTAGTGATGATTACTTGGCTATACCCAAATAGTAATCTCTGACTCTTGGATGAAAGCTTAAATACTAATTCTGTTTTTTCAGTTTCAGTAAGTTTACATCTTGTATGTGTATATTAAAAGGCCAGCCAGAAGAATTTGCACCACATACAAAGTTCCCAATAATTTTTTTTTTTAATTTCTCTGCTGGGATCTATAACTTATTTTCCATTAGGTGTGAATGCATTAGACCCTGACTCTGATTCTTTAGTCCAGAAAGTCTGTGACTTTTCTATTAATGTCTTATCCTTCCATTAAAAGCTATGAAAAAAAAATGTAGCTGGTAATGTAGCTTAGTGTTGGAGCACTTGTCTGGTATGTATAAGGCCTGACTTCAACCTCCCTCCCTGAAAAATATGCTACTTCTTACTTTCTACTTCCTAGTGTTAACTTATCTGAAAAATCGGCCTGCTTTTAGAAAGTTGCTGTAAGTTGCTCTGTGTGTGTGTGTGTGTGTGTGTGTGTGTGTTTATACTTTAAAGTTTTAATTTGCTATCTATGGAATGATCAGCTCCAGTAGTAACTAAATAGTCAGATAAAAATAAAGTCTTAGCTGGGCATGATTGTGCACATCTGTAATCCCAGTACCTGGGAGGCTAAGACAGGAGGATTCCAGGTTGAAGGATAGTCTCAGCAGTTTAGTGAGACTCTCAGCAACCTAGCAGCAAGACTCTGTTTAAGAAAAAAAAAAGGACAGGGTTGTAGCTCACAGGTACAATGTCTCTGGGCTCAATCCCTAGTACCAAAAAAAATATTGTTCCTTTATATTATAAATTATAAATTAATTTGGTGAACAACCATTAATCTTTTATTTATTTATTCATCCATTTATTTATATATATGTATATATATTTGTTTGTTTATTGGTACTGGGGCTGAAACTCAGGAACATTCTACCTTAGTGCTATACCCAGTCATTTTTATTTTTAATTAAATTAATTAACAATTTATTTATTTATTTTCGCAGTACTAGGGATTGAACTCAAGGGCATTCTACCTCTGAGCTACACTCCCAGTCCTATTTTTTATTCTTTATTTTGAAACAGGGTCTCACTAAGTTGCAGAGAGCCTCCCTAAATAGCTGAGGCTGGCCATGAACCTGGATCCTCCGGTCTCAGCCTCCCAAGTACTGGGATTATACGCATGTGCCACCATGCTGGACTTTTTATTTTTTATTTTGAAACAGTCTCAGTTTACTGAGGCTGGCCTCAAACCTGCAATCTTTCTGTTTTAGTCTCCCAAGTACTAAGATTACAGGTATGCACCCCCCACACCAGGCAACTCTTAGTTTTTGAGGATCTGAAATTATATTCAAAATCTGCATAATAATTTAGCTGGATATCACATCTATTTATATAGTTGTATCTCCATTTGCAATTTGAATATACCACTAAATTTTCAACTGGTCTATTTCCATTTATAGATAATTTAATCTTATATTTGAAAAATCTGAAGTAATTTATAAAATATATACTTAATAAATTCAGCAAATTTGAAGGATGCAGGATGAACATACAAAATAAATTGTGCTTTTACACACTAACAATGATCAGTGAAGAAAGAGATTAAGAAAGAAATTCTACTTACAATACCCTTAAAAAATAAAGAACCTAGAAATAAATTAAAAGGAGTAAAAAATAAATACACTAAAAAAGACCTAAATAAAATAGAAAGATTTTTGTCTTACACCATATATAGAAATAAACTGAAAATGTAAATTTGACTTAAATATAAAAAGGAAATAGTAAATCTTCATGACCCATTGGGAATAAATTTTTATAATAATAAAGACATACATTAAAAAAAGAAAAAAGTAGATAATTTATAATTAATTAGAATTTATTAAAATTAATAGCAATTCTTATGCATCAAGAAGGCAAATTGATAACATACAGAAATGAAACTACTTGCAAGTCATATATGACAATGGCTTAATGCCTAGAATATATAAAATGATTATTATAATTTAAAAATATAGTTATTAAAAATAGATCAATGGCTTAAATAGATATTTCTTTGAAGATATAAAAGAAAATATAGAAAAAAATTTTTAACTATGTAAATGCCAGTCAACATTAAAATGAAATACTACTTTATATCCACAAGCATGGCTATAATAATAATACTTATATAGAAAGTAACAAGTGTTGTTGAGACTGTGGAGAAACTGGAATTCTTATACATTGCTGTAAGAAATGGGAAATAATGCCCAATGTAGTTACAGTTTGATAATTCTTTAAGATGTTAAATATAGACTTAATATCTGAGCTAGTAATTCTATTCCTAAATGTAGATCTGATATAATTGAAAAGATTCTTAAATACTTATTTAAGATTGTTCATAAAAGTACTATTCACAACATCCCAAAGATGAAAGCAATGCAAATATTCATCAAGAGATAAAAATATGTGGTGCATGCATTCAAAGAAAATTATTCACCATTAAAAGGAATGATGTACTGGTACCAGCTACAATATAAATGTACCTCAAATTATTACTTTACATGAAAGAAGCAAGAAAAGAAAAGGTCACTTGTTATATGATTCAGTATATGTGACATAGCCAGATAGAGAAAACCATAGAGGCAAAAATAGATAGATGGTTGTCAGGGGTGGTTCCAGGGGTACCAGAGTAGGAGAGGGGCTGAGAAATGATAGCTGAATGTGTACAGTGTTTAGGGATGATGGAAATGTTTTGGAAATAGGTACAGATTCTGGTTTTACTATATTTTGAATATCTAAATTTGTATACTTTAATATTGCTATTTTTCATTGTGTGAATCTCACCATGAATTACAGTGTTACCATTTACTTCTTACCATATTGGAAAAAATGCAAGTTATACAGCATAGTCATATGAATGTCTATGGGGAAACAAGTAGGTAACTGATGGGAATGCAAAATAGCACAGAGCCATTAGCATGGGATTTGGCAATAGATAACAAAATTACATATGCATTTACCCTTTGATTCAGCAGTCCCTCTTCTAAGAATAGATACCATAGATGCAGCAAGAAAACTACCAAATGATGTAATCACAATGTTTTCCAATTAAACTATTTGGAATAGTTAAAGATTGCAAATAGGGAACATGTCTATCAATAAGATCTTGTTGAAGAAGCTAGGCTTCATTCTCACAGTGAAGGATTCTGTATCAATAAAAAGAATGGGGAAGATAGATGCATAAAAATCCCTGGGGTGGGTAGTTCCAGGAAAAAAACCCAAATGAATGACAAGTCTGTAGGGTCATAAAGCAGATCAGTAGTTGCCTGTGACTGGTTGAGAGAGAAAGAGGATAAGAAGATAGCTAAAGTGTGTGGCATTGCTTTTTAGATAATGAAAATTTTTATTTAGTCGGGATGTATGAACAGTCCTATTAAAAAACTAAAAATCATTGAATTATCTACTTAAATGGATAAACTGTATGGTATGTGAAGTATAGCTCAATAAAGTTACTATAGAAAAAGAGAGCACATGCTAGATTTAGCATATGAACCATGAAATCTTATTTTACTATTAATATTTTTGGTTGCTGAGCTACAGTAAGTTAATAGTCCAGAGGTTAAGGTTAGTGGATATTTTCAGAAAATCTTGCTATTTAGAGAAACTTCCAAAATAGGGGCAGGGTGCAGGGAAGGAAGTGATTTCAAGTGTAGGGCAACTCATCACAAAATTTAGGAAAATAGTTTTGAGATCTAAAGAGGGGAGTGTTCCTTCAACTAGAAGGCCAAGAATCAAATTACTAGAAGTTAAGTGAAAGGGGCACAAAGTGTTATTTTAGGGTTCTTACCCAATAAAAGAAATATTTCAAGCCAGGCATGGTGGTGCATACTTGTAATCAAAGTACAAGAGGGTCACAGATTTGCAACCAACCTCAGTAACTTAGTGCAAGGCTCTCTGCTTTAGGGAGACCCTGTTCCAAAATAAAAAATAATACAGAACACATGTAACCCTCTCACTTTCTGTGACTGACTAATCTCATTTAACATAATGTTTTCCAGATCCTTCCATCTTCTTGTAAATGACATAATTTTGTTCTTCTTTATTGCAGAGTAGAATTCTATTGTGTGTATGTCCCATAATTTTGTAATCCATTCATCTGTTGGTAGACTCCTAGGTTGGTTCCATAATCTGGCTATTGTGAATTGTGCTTCTATGAACATGGGTATGCATATATTACTGTAATTCTCTGGTTTCAACCACTCTGGAATGATACCCAGGAGTGGTATAGCCAGATCATCTGGTAGATCCAGTCTCAGTTTTCTGAGGAATCTCCACACTGGTCTCCACACTGGCTGAAATAATTTACAATCTCACCAACAGTGTAGAAGAGTTCAAATTTCCCCACATCCTCACCAACATTTATTATTTTTGACTTCTTAATGATCTCTAATATGTGGAAGCTAGGGAGTAATGGGGATAAGAGAGGGATTCCAAATAATGCAAGAGAAACCTCAGTGGAGCCTGGGAGGTGGTCTAAGGGAAGGGGAGGGGGAATAGTAAGATTCACTGAAAGCATTACTACAATTGGCTATGTGTACATATGTTAAAATATCAATGTCAAGCCAAGCATGGTGGTGCACACTTGGAATCCCAGTAGTTGGGAGGCTGAGACAGGAGGATCTGGGTTCGCGGGCAGCCTCAGCTACTTAGTGAGGCTCTCCGAAGTTTAGTGAGACACTGTTTCAAAATAGAGAATAAAAAATAAGACTGGGAGTGTAGACTGGAGGCAGAGTATCCCTGGGTTCAATCCCCAGTACCGCAAAAAAAAAAAAAAAATATATATATATATATATATATATATATATCAATGTCAATCTCAGTACTCTGTATGGGGGAGAGAGGAGATGGTGAGACAGTATAGGGTACCATGTCCTGTGTGCATGTCTATCACTGTCAACCTGATTTACATTATGATGTGAGAGTATAATGTACCAATAAAAGTTTATATAACATAATAATAAAATAGGGCTGGGGTGTAGCTCAGAGATAAAATGCCTCTGAGTTCAATCCTCATTACTCAAAAAAAAAATCAAACTAGTTCAGAAGGGGACAGAATAGCCAATGGAGAAATAGACAAAAATATAGAAAACTGATATAGTTTCTAATATTGCCAAGGTTGATTATAGATTATTTCTAAGAGAATTCTATGTGAGAACATTAAAAATAGACTTAAAGGAAAGAGTCTGGGCTTGTTGGCTGTCCTCTTTTTGTTAACTCACATCTCATTCTTTAATTTTAGCTGGCAAATACTGTAGAATGTGCTATTTATGCAGCATCACAGAGTGCAAGATAGAAAGAAAACTGAGGTGAAAATCTAAGGCACAGAAGGTAATAGTCAAAGAAAGGAGGAAGTGAAATCCTTAGAGGTTGCATGATATCAGGTGACAATATGAGTACACAGAAAATAGTTGATTAAAAATTAGTCATCCAGAATAATTTTACAGCAATATAAAAGCAATTAAAGAGTTATATCATCACATTAAGATCACTTCAACATTCAACTTATCTGTCACCTGTCAAAATAATAGTTTTTTTATAGCATTTATGTAAAATATCCTATGGTAAATTCAAGAACATTCACTTCTTGGTGATTTTCTTATGACTGAAGAACACATCAGTAAAATGAATAAATTATTTGATTGATTTTTTACTGATGATTGAATATTTATGGGGTTAATTTTATGCATCTTGGTATTTCAGACTAGATAATGAAACTCATAGAAAAATGATGCACCTTAAGTATGGCCTGTATGATTTCTTGATTTTGAGAAATTTATACCAAAGAATTTTTAAAGTAGTAATAGTGATATAATAACCTTCTGTCATTTTTCTCTAAAGAATCATCAGTCTTTATTTTTTTTCCTTCCCTTGACAAATACCCAATTTATCCCATTAAATATAAAGGGTAAATATCTACATTTCAGAGGATGATTTTATGATGACTGTCTTGGTCAACATTCTAACTACTGTAATCCAAAAATAACTGACCACACAGCTTAGAGGAAGAACAATTTATGTGCTCACAGTTTTTGTATATTTAGAGTTTAAGTCCATGTCAGGCCAGTGTGCAAAGCTCAGGGCATGGAGGCAGAAAGGAGAAAGAGGAAGAGAGCTAGGCTCTGCTCGTCATATCCTGGAGTGGGGATGAGAGGGAGAGGGAGACGGAGAGGGAGAGGGAGAGAGAGAGGGAGAGGGAGAGGGAGAGGGAGAGGGAGAGGGAGAGAGAGATCAAGAATCCACTCACATCATTCTGAAGGCTGTGTAAGTAGAGAGAAAGGGGAGGAGAGAACCCTATATACTCCCAAGGCCACATCACCAGGGACCCCATTTTAGCTACCAAGCCCCCTTTCAACATTGCCATCTTGTTTCTGTGAGGACTAGGAGGACATTCTAAATTCAAGCCATTACAATTCCTAATTGCAAGAAATACATTGTTCCTCATTTCCCCATCTCACTTCCTCCTAACAACATTGTGGATATTCTCAAACTGTTACTTCATGTACTTTAATATATTATGGAACAGATCATCATGCTTTTTTGTTGATTTTAACTGCAAAATGTGGATTCAAAATTAATCTCTACTTCTACTAGTTTAGTGTCTTTTGGCATGCTCTCTCTCTCTCTTTTTTTTTTTTAAGTGTTATCCTAGTAGAACAAAAATGCTTGCTAACAATTCACAGAAGAAAATAAACATTTTGATGCTTTTCTCAATCTTTTAAAATTCATTTTTACTGATGTTTGCAGACAATCTAAAACTTATTTTATATCTGAGGAAATAAAGCCTGCCTCTTAGAGAACAGAAGATTTCTTCATTTATTTTGTGGGGGCTGAAAATTATAATCTGTAGATTGTGAGGTGGTTATTATTTTCATGAAAAGCATCATCTTTTATTATTTTGTTTTATTATGTTATTATAGTTTAAGAACTTTATCTCATCGATTTACCTCTTTAAGGAAAATATTATCCCTTTGGTTGGTTTCATTATACCGAGATATGATCTTCTTGATATTTATATGTAACTTGACGTAAAATCATTTTTTGTTAACGTTATTTGTTATTTTTGAATATTCAAATAGTCTATTTGAACAGTAATCAGCAGCCTGCAATCTATATTTGGAAACTTCAATATATCAAAATGTTTTATTTTAAATTTATGTAACTTTATTGAGTCAATTTATTTTTCTAGATAATGAAAATAACTGAACTTATCTTTTGATATTACTAGGATAAATATATAAAAAGAGTATATATAACACATAGCTTAAGGCCTAGCACTGAATAATTTTCATGATTTTTACAACTAATTAATATATTTATTTATTTATTTGATCCTGGGGATAAAACTGAGAGGCAGTCTACCTCTGAGCTACACCCCAGACCTTTTTATTTTTCATTTTGAAACAGAGTCTCCAGCTTGCTGAGAGTCTTGATAAGTTGCTGAGGCTGGTCTTGAACATACTATGCTTTAGCCTCAGCCCCCCAAGTAGTGAGATTACACTTGCATGCCACCATGTCTGGCCAGTATGTTCATATTTTTAAGAGGGCAAATAACATAAAATATACTTTTAGTATACAACACAACATTTGAAATACGTCTAAATCAAGCCATTCTACAATGTATACATAAGCCTGAATCCCCCTCAGGATCTAGCATAATATCTTGCTCTAGTAGAAGCCCAATAAACATTTATTGATTGTCAGCAATATTTCCATTGCTATAGAAGTGTTTCAAGTATAAAAGTAAAGTGGATAGTACATATTAAATAGAAGAAAAGGAAAGATTTTTTACAATTTTTAGTTCTGAGAATAAATTAAAAAACAGCTAAGATAACATGATAAATAATATTCATTACCTCACATACCTTCTGTTTGTGGTGAGAACACTTGAAATCTACTGTCTTAGCAGTTTTCAAGTATACATTCTATGGGTACTGACAACAGTCACCATGATGTGCAGTGGGTCTCTCAAACTCAGACCTCTTACCTAATTGAAAATCTGTATCCTTTGACCAGCTCTTATTATTTTTAATGGTAGAAGTACTGGAGACAGCAACCCAATCAAAAATTGAGATTCTTTCTTAGCTGTCTGTGTTTATGTGAGTTGCTTCTACCTTGGCATTTATACTAGAATAACTTTAGTACCTTAAGGACTTTTGTAAGGATAAAAGCTGATAATGTCTATAATATACCCGGCACAGTGCCCAACTAAATGATAAGGGCTTAATAGACATTTATTTCTTACTCATTTCCAAGTGAATACCTTGGCTGTGGTATTAATATATGAGGAATAGAGTCATCAGGAGATGCAGGGACCACCAACTGAGTTCTTTAATCTTTATGGAACACAACGGGCAACAGTGTTTGGGTTAGGAGAAATCCATTAAGTGCCAAGTTGCAAGTGCACAATTTATTTGAATTTTCAAATTAATAGGTTATAAAGGAACTTGGCTACCAACATGGCAGTCTGCTTTTAAAAATTTAACAACATCACATAATGAATCAGAACCTATATTTTTAAAGTCTAATAATGCAAATTTCACAATCTTTTGCAATAAAGATTTTAAATTAATTTTAGCCAGGACTAATACTTTAAAATATATAGACTTTTTAATTAACTTTTTAAAACATGTTAAACAGCTACCTTACTGAACTAGCTGCAACAAAACTATAACTATGGTTATATTAAAATACTTTAACATTAAATATAATATTTATTTTTCTTTATTTAAAAAGCTCTATGAATTAGCAAAAATATCTGTGGAAACACTATATGTAAATAAATATTGATGGGATCATCTTACTAAAATGAATTTTGTGGTCAATTGCCAGAATTGGGTAATAAGAAGTAACCAATACATAGTTAAAAAGTTTCAAATTTAGCCGGGCGTGGTGGCGCACGCTTGTAATCCCAGCATTCGGGAGGCTGAGACCAGAGGATCTGGGTTCGAGGCCAGCCTCAGCTACCTAGTGAGGCCCTCTGCAACTTAGTGAGACTCGGTTTCAAAATAAAGAATAAAAAATAGGGCTGGGGGTATAGCTCGGAGGTAGAATGCCCCTGAGTTCAATCCCTAGTGCCACAAAAAAAAAAAAAAAGTTTCAAATTACTATTATATTAAACTTTCTATCATTTGAGAATATTATCACATAGCAGAAATGAACATCACAGTTATATTGACTATATTGTGTATTATTCCATTGAATCATATTCAAATATGAGTCATTCATAAAATTTTCAGGAAATATTTCTAGCTTATGATTGTTCTATAATCTGAACAGTAGGCTTACAATATATGTGCCTCTTTTCCTAGATTTGATGACATTTAACACATGCTCATATAAAAAATTGGTATTTGAATATGTATCCTACTAAATGACTAATTAGTTTACATATTATTGTTGTATATTAAATATCATTCAGCATGTGATATTAAATATCACTATGAATGAACTTGGGTTCATTTATAGAAGAAGTAGGAGGTCATAGTGAGAAATAAGGATAGTAGTAGGAAAAGAAGTCATCATGACAAGGGATTAAATATGTAATGACTTTTAGATTATTTGTAAAGAAATGTGTTTTTTTTTTCTTTTCTGATTGTAACTAGAAGCCTTTGTATATTTGATTATAAGAATGATATAATCTGACCTTTAAAATTTTATTTTGGAACAGGATTTATTTAATAACTCTCTTGAGAAAAATTGAAGAGCCAAAGCCTAGTTATGATATAATAAATCAGGGAGAGATTATGATGGCTAAGACCCGAAGGGAAGAACTAGAAGTAGTGAGAAGAGGTCAAGATTATTGAAGGCTCTGTTCTAGGAGATAAGACACAAAATGGAAGCGTGACCCAGCTTTTTGACTGGAACAATTTAAAAACAAAGAAAATTGTGCCTTGTAGAGATGGTGAAGAAACAGATCTGTGGGTGGGGAGGGGAGAGGGACAATCAGGAACTCAATTTTCAGTATGTTTATTTAATATTTTTGTTAGTCAAGTGGAAAAAGCCAAATAAAATGTTTCATGTGAGTTGAATGAGGAGAGAGCTTTGAGCTCAAGATGCCAACCTAAAAGTTGTCAGAATTTTCAAAACCATTAAGAGTTCTTTAAGTATTTGATAGAAATTAAAAGGTAAATGAAAAATACACCCAAAGAAATAAACTTGGGCCAATTTTGAGGGTGAGAGGAGGAAAGTGGTAAATCAAGGACAAGAAAATCTCTAAGAAATATAAAAGAAAAACCATGATATGATGAATGAAGACAGGAGATGGGAGTGAATGAACTCACGGAAAGTGGAATGGAAATTTAGAACGTATTTAATTATTTATTTATTTATTTATTTATTTATTTATTTATTTATTTATTTAGGTACTGGAGAGAACTGATTTTAATCTATACTTTTAGTTAAAGTTATAAAACTGGGAAGAATCTTATGTTATTAGCCCAATAAAATAAATTTACAAAGCTGGGTGTGGTGGCTCATGCTTGTAATCCCAGCATTTGGGAGGCTGAGACCGGAGGATCCGGGTTCGCAGCCAGTCAGCCTCAGCTACCTAGTGAGGCACTCCACAACTTAGTGAGACCCTGTTTCAAAATAAAGAATAAAAAATATGGTTAGGGCTATAGCTGAGAGGTAGAATGCCTCTGAGTTCAATCCCCAGTACCACACACAAAAAAGAAATTTACAAATTAGAAAGTAAAGATGATAGCTAATTGTACGCTTCTATGCTAACCTGATAATTACAAGAGGTGAGTTGATGATGAAGAGAACCAAATAATAATCCTCAATTTACTAATATATAAATTAAATTTTATGGCACTAAGAACTCCTTAAAGAAAAAGGGATTTTTCTTCAAGACACTATTCCTGGTCTATGTAAAATAGCTCTGGGAAAGAAACATGCATTCTTTCATAGGTTTGTATTACTCTGAGATTACCCTGTGCTTAAGACCACTTCTGTTTCCATGTTACATTTTTTTTTTCTTTTCTGGATTGACTGTTGATGTTGCTGTTACACTCTTCTTAAGTATAGAGCTTGGAGGCATACTCTAAATGTGTTGCTTTGGAATCTGAATTATATCTGAAACTTCTCATTTTGACAAGTTTGACTGATGTTCCTTAAGACATGTGTAGAATCTTTAGCCAACTGACATTCCAACCATGGACTACTAGGCATTTTCCTTAACTTCCTAACTTTAAATACATCTTTAGGTGATCAGGAGCATCCTTTGGTCCACAGGGAAGCTCCTTTATTGTTTGACCTCACCATGTCACTAGTTCTGTCTAATGAGTTTTTAGAGGATGTGTGGTACTTCTAAACAAGCAGATTTAATTGCCAGTACAAGGTCCTCTCTAGTTTTCCCCACTCTTGCTCATCAATGACAACTTTGAAATAGCTGTGCTCCATTGATCTGTGTTCTTGAGACTATGATAAGCAGAAAACATTCTCCCCATCTGTTGACCTTTGATATGCTTGTGATGAATAATAGAATGTGCCTCTGTTGTTTTAAACTCTTTGGTCTGATGCAGATTTTGTTTACAGGCTTGTTTTTGTTTTCATTATCACAGCACAACCTTTCCAGGCTGTAACAGGGTAGGGGGAATGCTCTAAAATTCTTCAACAGACCTAGGAATTAGTGTTCATTTGACTGGGTATAGTAGAGATTGTTTTTGTTTTATTTAGAGTAACTATCAAGTGTATTTTCATCAAGTGTATTTTCCCATTGCTTATTTTTATTTATTTACTGTTAAACATACTTTTATTGGTGCATTGTAATCTCACATCATAATGATGTGATAAGGACATACATGCACACAGCACTTGGTTTACTTTCCCCTATACCGCAATATAACATATTATTACAATGCACTGATAAAAGTATAAAAAAGGAAGATTGGCATCTGAAGTATTAGATTACTTGTTATAATAGTTGAGAAATTTTAAAAATACAAAGTTTAAATTTAAAACCATCAGTGATAATTTTGATATGTAATGTTTTAGTAATTATTTTAATCTTTTTATTCTTCTTTGAAAATCATTAAGATATAAATTGGTTAGAATAAAATACTCATAATAGCTTCTTAATCTTGAGTATTAATTAGTTTCTTTTTTTTTGCGGTACTAGAGATTGAACTCAGGGGCATTCTACCTCCAAGCTACACCCCCAGCCCTATGTTTTAATCTTTATTTTGAAACCGGGTCTCACTAAATTGTGAAGTGCCTCACTAGGTAGCTGAGGCTGGCCGCGAACCCGGATCCTCCAGTCTCAGCCTCCTGAATGCTAGGATTATAAGCGTGCGCCACCACGCCCGGCTATTAATTAGTTTCTGAGTATTGCTCAAAGAGCTTAATGCACATTAACTAATTAAATGTTCACAATAACCACCTGAGGTTGTTATTATCACCATTTAATGGCTGAGAAAACAAAGGCAAAGAAAGAATAACTTGCTCAAGACTAGTGTGGGAGATATTGAGTCAGAGTAGCTGGTGGAAAAAAAAATCTAACATAATCTGCATTCTCATAAATTAGATGTTCCATAGTGTACTTGACATTTAATTGATTTTAGATTTTAATATTTCTAAACATTCTTGAGATAAATATTACTTGGTAACTTTTATCCTTGTCTTTAGATTATTTCCATGGTCTAGTTGTCTAGAAGTATACATTTTTTTTTGAAGAACATAAACAGTTGATATCTTTTTTTTCTTTTTTTTTTGTGGTACTGGGGATTGAACTCAGGGGCATTCTACCTCCGAGCTATTCACCCAGCCCTATTTTTTATTCTTTATTTTGAAACCGAGTCTCACTAAGTTGCGGAGTGCCTCACTAGGTAGCTGAGGCTGGCCGCGAACCCAGATCCTCTGGTCTCAGCCTCCCAAATGCTGGGATTACAAGCGTGCGCCACCACGCCCGGCTAACAGTTGATATCTTGAAAAAATATTTTATATTGCTGTTTTTCTAAATGTATTAAAAACTGGTAAAATGGATGAAAGAATGCCCAAGAATGCCCACTGATAGACTTACGTATACATCAAATCCAGAATTATGGGAGACAATAAAGGAAGTTGGATTAACACTCTCATATATTTGAGACCAGAAATAAGTGAAAAACAATATTGAATTAAACAACTTCTATTTAGCCTGTATGGTGACTTTCCCAATATCTACATTTCATATGCTTATCCCTAAAATATTTGTATTCTGAATTAATATTGTTTTGCTCAAATGTAAAGTAACATTAACTAATATTATGATGTAAATAAAAGAACTAAAAAAAAGAAGTACAACACTGTATCACAACTAACAGGAATGTCACACTGTGCAACTTTAAATTAAGAGAAAAATATAAAAGTCATAATGTGATAGATACCTGCAAGAGCAGAAAGTAAATGTTCACTAGATTGAAATAAGAAAGGGGAACAAATGAGCCTAATCCAGGAATGAATAGCAATTTCTATGCAGCTTTTGTTAAGCATTAATTTTTCACAGGCTTTAAAAAGATTTGATTTAATTCTTGTGGTTATTGAATGTATAAAATCTATTGCCAATGACACTCATTATTATGCATAGTGAACTCAATGTGTTAGCAATGAAGTGAAACATGTTCAAATGTAAGGAGTAAAGCTGAAAGAATCCTCCAAATCTCTCTCATTTGCATTGTAAGTAGATTCTGAGAGGTAATCAGAGATTTACTAGAAGAAAGAATAGCCTACATTTTTTTTTTCTATTCTTTTCTTTTTGAGAATTGACTGAGTTTTAACTCTACTAGAAGAGCCCTTGCCTGCAAAGTTACATCCTTGTTCAGCTGACCTTTTTGTGACCTTCTTAGTCACTGTGGCTTCTTTGGAAATAAAATACAAAGAGAAAAAATTAATTATTAAAATATAGTAAGATTGGCTATCAGCTTTTATTTCTAAGAGGAAGATGTGTCCTAATCAGTATCTAAAGTAAAAATTTCACTCTTTAGCTGTGACTAGTCACTTATATTTTCTGTTTCTTGGCTTTTTAGTTTAAAATCTCAAGCTAGTATTTGCTCTAGCTACTTAACTGGTTGTTGTGAGGTTGTGTGCCCCGAATGAGTACACATGTAGAAAAGTGCAAAGGATGAAAATGATGTGAGGTACAAAGTGAGGTGCTATACAAAATCCAATATTTAACATGCGTTTATTAAATATTTTCCTCATAGTATAAAAACTGTTTAATTGGATTTTTAAAATTTCATTAATAGCATGAGGCTTTTCACAACCTCTTATATTACTTTGCTTTCCTCCATCTTTGTAGCCTCAGTGGTAAACACACTGAAGTACCAGATAAACAGTTGCTATGGTGAAGTGAAACCCGACCACTTAGGATTAAAATTGGATTTCTAAGACGGAATTCAAGGTATCTCACAACTGAAGTCCAATAGCACTTCAACCTTCAGTTGTAATAAATCCTTGATTTAGTCATCTAAAACCTCTCGTCCATTTCCACTTCTATATATTTTCTAAGTCATTTACAACTATGAACAAAAATAAGACTTGTTGATATTTCATAGTTACAAAACCTCTAAAAGACTCTTGTGCATCAAACCAAATGATACTCTACCACCAAATGGAAAGCATCACTCCCATGTCTGAATATTTATAGCATAAAATGCAACTTTGGGAATTTGATATTAAATACCTTGCTAAATTATCTATTGAGATATTTTATTTCAACTTCAAATTAAGCATAACATCTTTGGTGTCTGAATTTGCACCTTATATATGATTTGCAGTAAGTATAAAAATGTCATGAATAATATGTAAGTATTAAATAATTATTTTTACATATTAATAATTTTAAATATTATAATCTGAACTCCATGACATAAAAACTTTTCCATGATGTTTAAAAATCTACATTTATTATATCTGTATAAGGGATTTATAAAATTTTAAAAATATTAAGATGTCAGACAATTCCTCTTCTTGAATGAAAAAGTAATGCACAATATTTCAGTAGACATATTACTAATGAATTGTAGAAAATGAAACCCACAGATATGTATGAATGCTAGCCAAGCTTAATAAATTATAAATACTTAAGAAGATTTTAAGGTAATTACACCATCTTCTAATTTAATAAATGGATTGGTACAGTAATAGAGGAATTAGCAAGACTCTTCACAAAATTTCGGGTATTATTTATTTTTATAATTCCCTTAAGATGAAAAGGACCACCAGGGTTTTTGGTAATCAGTTAAGAAATGAATATTTGCTGGATAGGATAAACTGAGCCATCATTGGTTCCATAAATATCTAATAATAAAATAAACCTTTTATTAATATGATTTTCATAGTATTCCTAAGTATATAGCATCTATGTTTCCTTCTGTTATTGAATATAAAATCCAGTATGTAGCTACCTGATTTTACTACATTTAGAAATTTTATAGGCCTAGATTTGAACCCCAAATCTAAATCATTAATGGATCATCTCAAATCCCAAAACTGATACATTTATTGGTTCTTTTACAACTATTAGCAATAATTAGTTATTTATGCCATATACTAGTGAGAATGTCATTTTATGTATTGACATTTCCCTTGATAATTCATAATATATATTATAAACACAAAATAAAGTACTGTATTTCAGCTCAAAAAGCAAAATTTGAATTTTGCTGTCTACATAGGAGTAGATACAGAATGTTATAATCATACTATGAGTCTAATATTCATTAAAACTCTCTTTATGTGAAGTAAAAAAATATTAAGACCTACAGACTCCTATTTCTGTCCTTAAGACCTCAATTGAGAAGAATGGAAGCTTTTCTTCTTGGAGGTCAATTATAATGTTGTGTATTTTAGTTTGAAATGTTGAGTCATTCAGTTAAGTTTTTATTTCTTGTTAGATTTCTATCCTCATTTAGAAACAAGGTGAAGATTGAACTCTATTGTTTTCCAATTTTACATACGTCTTTGCTTAAAATTTTAATATAATTTTCCTAATACTAATTATCTTTATTGCGCACAATTTGAAAATAAAAACAAAGTTAATTTCTTGTCTCTGATAAATATTGCATGATTATTTTCTTAGATCAATATGCTGGTCTAGATATTAGGCATAAAAAGCAAATTACAGATTTCTGTAACATATCGATTTTCAAACAAATAATCAGTTCTGAATTTTTCCTAGACGTTAATTCAAAATAACAAGACACCATTTAAAACACACACACACACACACACACACACACACACACACACACACACACCTGGACCCTCAAATTTTATCTGTTTCTCCAAAAATGAAATTAAGAACTTGTTCACAGGATCCTATAAATTGAACCATGTTCTTATAAAAATGCAATATAAAAATTAAGCATCTGTATATCTGGAACTCAAGCTGCCTTTAAACATTAAAGTCATTGCTTAAATTACTTCCAAAAGTGAATAGGAAATAAGTCCTGGCTGCAAGTTTTATGTGGCCAGGAACCTTCTGCAGGTGGGCTGCTGAATTGTCCAATTGCTTGGTGTGTAACTTATCATACACAAAATAAAACTTGAATAGGTCTCATTAAAATAATATGGGTAGGATATTTGGTTAGGTGCTTACTTTGATGTATTCATCTAATAGTTTAATAAAAAGAAGAAGTTAGTTATCCTGTACATTAATTATAAGTTGTTATTGTAACTACATTAACGTTTGTCTTTGAATCTGTCTCTAAACAATGGAAAGCCTCAAATTGGAAAGAACAAAATTTATTTAAAAATGGAAACATTTGTTTATTTATTTATAATATCTACTGTCTGAAATTTTAAAGGATCTTTATTCATATAAATGTAAAAGAGGCTATAGATATAACTTAAAAGAATAGCCTTCATCTTTTATAATTAATATTCTGCCTGTGTTTATGAGACTATGAGCAAGAGTTTTATATTGTTTTTTAGTTATTCATTTTTTCCTACTATTAAGAGTGAAAGTTAAAAAGCCAAAACAATGGGCTAATGGAAAAACATAAAAACAGAGCAAATTTCTTTCTTGATTATTCATAACTTGTCAGTATAAAGAGTCCTTTCTTATGAAATGAATGTGCCTTTCAAACTTCACCTGTTAAATTCCTAACTTCCAATATGATGCTTTCAAGAAGTAAAGTTCTCAGGAGGCAAGTAGGTTATTAGTTCTTATAAATGGAATTCATGTTCTTCAAAACTGAGACAAGACAACTTGCACTCTCTGGTCTCCACTCTGTGAACACCCAAGGAAAAAGCACAGTCAGGGAATCAAGAATTGGGCCCCCATTAGACATTAAATCTGCCTGCATTTTTATACTGAATATCCAAGCTTCTAAAACTATGAAAAATAAGTGTTGCTTAAGACACACAGTCTATGGTAATTTATTATAGCAGTCTGAACTAAGATACCCCTCTTCTTGGTTATTTTTAAGAATGAAGCTTGCTTCCCTTGTCTTTGTTACAGCAACAGAATTCCTAAGTCATCCTGCAGATGCCATTGTTTTAATGTGGGATCACCTCCTTCCTCTGGCTCTAAAGAGCAGGGACTGTGAATCTAGTGTGGAAAAGAATTCCAGCAGTGCTTTCAATGTGTTTGATCACAATTATAACATCAATAATAATGGTTTTCAGTAGTTCAGCTTAGAACAATCTTCTGTGTTACTCTCCTATCTCCATTATTGTTATCAGTGGAAGAATATTTTTGTGCACTGTAAGTTTGACTATGGGTATTTGGATAATTCATTCACCTCTGTAGCTATTTTTCAAATGCTAATAATGGAATCAATGTCATAGACTGTGCATCTTAAACAAAAAACACACACCTAGTTAAATCTAAAGATGTCTGATAGGTAACCAATATTAAAAGCATTTGATCACAGGCTAGTCATTGGTTACTGGGGAGAGGTTATAAAAATTGAAAAGAAAAATCCACACAAGAAGTTAAAATTAAAAGTCTATATTAAAGGTGATGGTGCAAATCTAGAGTTAAGAAACCCTGTATAGATCCCAGAGTGAAAAGTAGAGGTGAGATTAAAACTCAGGAAACATTGAAACACTAAATATCAATAAAAATTAATCAGAAATTAAAATGGCACTATTAGATGTTGGCATAAGTACTAGAGGTGGGATTTTATAAATTAGCTCAATCATCACTTAAAAACATGGGATTTTCAATGCCTAACTTACAATAATGATATGAACATTGACATGATGTAAATAAGAGCACATATATGTATTGTATTTTTCCTAGTCTATAATTATACAAAAGCATAATAATTTTAATTCTATAGCAGTAATTTTGTATTTCTGTCTTAATATAATGGATGATCAATCAATCAATCGAGTGAATAAACACATGTGTAAAGCAGATAAGAAGCTACAATGAAGTATTGTACTTAAGCGAATGCCCTTAATTCCTATTCCAGGTAAATCCTTAGACATCTGTGAAAACTTGAGCAGGTGATTTAACCCCGGGATGCAGTACTGACAAAGGAAGGCAATCTGTACAGCAGTTGACTAGATTCTTTCAAATCTTAGAAAAAAAATTAATCTTAACTTATTTTCCTCTGTCAACCCTGCACATATTCCCCTAAGTGGCTGCTACTTGGGTTCAAGTGCCAGTATTGGCAGTATATTCCCACATCATCTGATGCACTATTCAAATAGAACAAAATCACTACTAACATGTATAAAATTTAATTAAAAAAAGGAAATTACAAACCAAGGATCTGGATATATAAATGTTAATGTTTGGTATACTGTGCATTAGCCTCTGTGAAGAGGAAACTTGAAAGCATATGAGACAGTCACTGGAAAAAATTACTTATCTTTTAAAAAATCAACACAGTATTAATTGTCACTGTATAATCAGCCACTAGAACAAAGGATAATGATTCTGGCAGGACTTTCAACCTTATCCATTTCATGTTATGACCATGGAACTTGGTTTTGTACAAAAGTAAAGAAAATATAGTTGAAAAATAATTAGGAAATAGGGATTTTAAAACATCAAGCTATGGTTGTAGTATCAAAAAAATAAAATTTGATTTTGGCAGGTTGCTCAACAAATATTTATTTATCAAATGCCTACTCTGAACTAGTTCCAATCTAGATGTGAGCAATATAAAGAGAATGAGTCAGACATAGTCCCTGAACACTTCATTTTAGGAAGTGAGGCCAACAAGCAAACACATGAATAAATTCTTACAGGTATCAAATAATAATGAGTACAGCCCAGAAAATTAATATGAAATCATGCAATCCAGACTAGGTAGCTATAGTGATGAAATGTAGGAATAAAAGTGATGATTACTAGAAGAAATCTTTTTCAGTGTTCAGTTGTGAAAGGACAGTAGTTTGAACTAGGTTCAGGTTAAAATGGAGAACCTGAAACTATTGGTGATGTATTTGGGATAGCATGTTAAAACTTGTTTATATATTTAATGAGAAAACTGAGCAAAGAGAGAAATTGACAAAACTTAGGTATTCACTTGAGAATCTGGATCTACAGATTTAATTACAGAGATGAGAAAGACTAAAGAAGGGGCAATTTGAAGCAGCAAATGGAAGGTTTTCTTGCAGAAGGTTCATTAAAGTTTGAAAATCCTCTTCTATGTCCAATGGAGACAGTGCAGTTGTAAAGGGAGCTCAAAACTGGAGATGTAGATTATAGTTACCTAAGTGTTTTAATAATTCTGCTTATTTTGACCCCTTGGCTTTGCACTACTATTCCCCTTGGTTTGTGCTTTCTTGTCCTCAAACTTCCTTCCTTTTATATTCTTTAAACTGTGAATTCCAAAGACTTTCCCATCATTTTCATTGGCTCTGTATCATTAAGCTCAGGAAATTTGCAGAACCTTTCCAAAACTAGACTATAGTATTTAAAAAAAAAATGGTTTCATGGATGAATTAAACAAAAGGACATTTGTTTCTGAGTCATGAGGCTCTCTGTATCCACTGGATCTTTGGTTCTTCATCTGTAAAGAATAAAACTTGGTTGTATTTTCAAGGTTTGAAACTCTTGTTAAAAAAATAAAAGGTTTCCAGTGGAGACCCAAGAAATAAAAGAAACAAAGCAGTGGCATTTCATTTAAAGGAGATTGGAAAAATTCAGTCTTCTATGCTATTGTTCTATGGCCCTCATTGAACCAAGAGCTGCCCTCTTAGGGCTCTGCTATGCCATAGGTTTAGATCATACCTAAGGCTGCCAATAAGACAAGCATATAATTTTATTAAGATATTGCCACAGGAAGGAAGTGTCTCCTGTGGATTCTGCTGGGTCAGAATTAGTGTTTGCCTGTTGCCAATTCCCAAATCTGGAGGTGGTAACCTACACACATGGGAGTACCTGGATAGACAGAGGTTAGGGATGGAGACAGAATCTGACATGCTGAAATGTTCTGCTTAGTACAGACCAGTTGTTCTATGATTCAAAACACATGGCACATCATGCACAGGCTAGAAAAACTACATATTGATAATTGAGACTTCACAGTTTGTCACTCTGCATTTCTTCTTTTATTTAGAACCACAGGCAAAAGAGCTAATCTATATGACTGTTCTAAATTACTGGGAGATTAACCATTTATAACTCTCACCATTCAAACTGCTTTGAATTGTACAAAGTGAACAATAATTAGTAAATGCATCATCATATCCACAAAACATTTAGAGTACACATGGAATATATTTTAGTGGCAATTCCTTTATGAATATATTTTAGTGGTATTTCCTTCTCAAGTCATCATTCTTACTTGTGGTATTAATAGAGAAGATATTCAGTAGATGCTAATGAAGTTTCAGAGAACTATTTAATCTAACATATTGTTTTACATGTGTATCAGTTTCTCCTCACACATTTTTAAGTTCCTTGACTCACTGTTAAGATATGTTACGGAATCATTCAGATATAAGTATCTGTTTTTCAACCTTGCCTTCAATATATTCTAAAAGTCATTCTAATATCTAATAGTCTAAAATTCTAATAGTCCAAAAGACTATTCTAATCAAAGTAAGTGGTTATTCTCTTATCCCAATATATTCTCTTTCATTTTTTAATTTTTTTTTTTCTGTGTGGGTGGTACTGAGGATTGAATCCAGGGGTATTCTATCTACCCCAGCCCTTTTTCACTTTTTATTTTAAAAGAGAGTCTCACTAAATTACTGCATGCTCTTGAACCTGTGATTCTTATATGTTAGCCTCCCAAGAACTGGGATCATAGGAGAGTGCCACCCTACTCAATTTCATTCTATTAAATTTATTGACCATGTAGTATATGCCAGAAATTGTTCTAGGCTCTAAGGACATATCAGTTAACTCAAAGGAATAAAATACTTTTGCTTGATATCCTAGCAGAGAAGAGAGATAAGAAAAAGATAAAAATACTTAAAATAGGTAAAATATGGAACATTAAAATTTGTGTTATCTTTAAAAAGGAAAATTAGTGGAAGATGATTGAGATTGAAAATACTCAGAGTTAAGGATGATGGTGGAAGAAGGCAGGTTTTATACAAGGTGGACCTTACTAAAAGGCTGATGTGAGTCAAATATTTGAAGAAAGAGAATCAGTCATTAAGATATGTGGGTGCCTCATTAAGAGCCTTCCAGGAAGAAGGGAAGTTAGGAAAGTCCCTGCACTCTTGAGATAGCAGAGACTAGTGTGATTGGAACGAATCCTGATGGAGGAATAGTAGAAAATGAATTCAGAGAAAGGACATGCAACAAATTATACAAAATTTTATGAATGATACTAAGAACTTAAATTTTTTTCTCAATTTGCAATACAAAAAATATATTCTTTAAGTTGGAGGAGATGTTCTCATATCCTGGAGATCACTGAATTATCTAATTTCCCACTGATGTAATGGGCTTCTGAATCTTAATGGAGTTTATCTCCCGTCATTTAACCTACATGTGTTTTGCTAAGGTTCCAAATTATTTAACATTCTTTGTTTACATTATTGATAAAATAGATTTTGATAATGTGATATTCTAAAGAAGGTACAGGTGATAGAATTCTCTTTAGATTCCTTCATGACATAAAACACAGAGTTAATAGAGCTTGGGACAAGATTATACATATGTACTCTATTTCTCTTCCAAGTAAGTGTGAACTGCTTCTGATTCTTTTTTTTTTTTTTTTTTTTTTTTTTTTAAGAAGTGGAAAAGAAGTCAAATGGCACACACCTGTAATCTCAGTACTTGGGAAGCTGAGACAGGAGGGTTGCAGGTTTGAGGGCAGCCTCAGCAACTTAGAAAGATCCTGTTTCAAAGTAAAAAAATTAAAAGAAAATAGGGCTGGGGGTAGAGCAGCCATGATTTCAAACCCCAGTAACACACACACACACACACACACACACACACACACACACACACGTAGAAAAGAAGCATTTGCCCAATCATTGATCCCACAGCAGTTACCTGTTTTTTGTTCATTTGTTCTAGCAAATATTCTGAAAAGATTCCAGATCTGATGTAGTGGCCTCAATTAGAGTTATCACGTGGTTGAGCTTAGAATAGTCTACTGGTATCTGCCATTATTTATCTATTTTTATAGGAGCAGTATTAGTGAATTCAAAAACAATATGAAGGGTTCATTGAATAATTGCCCCTTCAAGTATGGTGCAAATTCTTACCATTCTTTTTTACATAAAATGTTATATTTTATTACCTGTCTTGGCTTAGAGATGGTGCAGTTCTTTGAAAAGCCTCTAACCTGGCCTCTAGCTCTTATCCCTAGGAAACAACCAAATCAAAACAAGTACACTGCCAACTATCAGTTAAGTTTGTTCCACTTACACAGTCAAGAGAATGGAGCAATTACAAGATTGTCTGTAAATCCAATGATCCCATGTGAATTTGGCCTGCTTCAGGACTCAATTCATTACCGAGTACTCATATTTTTCTACTCTAATTAGACAGCAATGGCAATAATTTTGACTATCAGGTGAAAACTTTTAACATATTCCAGTTGTTTACATGTTTGTTTTGTTCTATCTTAGTAAATAGCTTTGGTAAAGGCCTTCCTGAAACTTTTTCTCCTCTGTATACTTGCCCTGATATTGCTGGGTACTTATTCCTAAAGATAGACTTTTTAATTTGTTTTCAGTCAGTGAGTTCTTCTGAGAACTTGCTCTGGTCTGGGAACTGAGAAAGAATCCTGACTTTTCTTGGGTCGGCATCCCTTAGAATCCCAACCACCAAATATATTTATTTTTTTCTTTTTACACTACTCTAATTATGTACTTGATGGAGGTCCATCTAGCGTGCATCTTGTTTTGTTAACTATCACCACAACTTATCATAGTCAGACCTGCCTACCTGACCTTAGACTTTGCCCTCATGTATCATCATCATCATGCCTATCTTGCTTCATAGTTAAGTTTGAACATCAGACTCCTATCAGTTCAAGGTCTACCCAACTTGCTGCTGTCAGTGAGTGCAAGCCAGTAAGAACATCTCCTCCAAAGGCACTGCTGTCTACAAGGACAACTTTATTGCTTTGAAAAACATTGTATTCTGGGACCTTCCATGGGATACATTGGTGGATATTTTCTGGTTTTATAGAGTCTATATATTTTAGTATGCGAACTTCTCAGTGTCTCTTGCTCCTTTGCCACAACTCTTCTGGCTTTTCTATTTCACTAAAGGTGGAACATCCCTTTTAGTGTCCTTCTAGCTTCCAATCTCCAACCGAGCAGTAGCAAAATAGATTAATTTCCCAGGGTACTTGCCACAAAGTTGAATACTATGTCATGGAAGAGTGCTTCCATATTGAGAAAGCTGATGAATTCTCCTTTGACTAACCCTTTCTTCTCATTTGATCATTTTCTTTAACTCTCTCTGTAAATATGCATCATGCTTTTGCTGGTACATGTCAGTTCAATCCTCTATTCCTATATTTCCTCTGAGTATAAGCCTTTTGTTATCAGAATCTCAGCATTCCTTGATATATGTTGTGACCATACTCTAGCTATAGGTCTGTTGAGCAAGAAAGAAGGAATGGGTATATCCTGAGGAAGAGAGGCATGTGGTGTCTTGCAAGGTAGAAACCTTTGTGTCATCTTTAAATAAGTACTGGGAATTGTATCGCATCTACAGATTTTTCAAGTGCATTGAGCCACATGTACATATCCAAGTCTCAGGTTCCTTTCTTCCTAGACTATAATTTGGATTGAAAATTAAACCTTCCCTGGAAATCTGCTACCCTTATAATTACATCCTGTGCTTAATCCTCAGCTTCGTCTGTTATTTAGCTCTAGGAGATGAAAATTTCTTTATAAACTGCCAAGAGAACCCTCTGTTTTTCATGTTTTGCCTTAAATTAGTGATTAATTACTTTTAGCCCTTCATCTTTAATGCATTAATATTAACTGAACAACATCCATATAGTTTTATTGTCCTGTATAATTTATATTTTCTCTAAACCTCTGACAAACTTCATATGTTGTATACTAGATTGCATTGCCTTTTACTAAGGCTCTTCTACATCTGTAAAATGTATAAAAAAAGCATCACTACTGTTTGCCAGGAACTGTCAGTACTCTATCTATCATCATTGATAGTATTCTCATTGCTAGCCATATGCCTGGTGATTTAAAGCCAAAAATACCATTTTAGAGTCTGTTTCCTAGGACCACACTGAGAAGAAATTTCATTCAGTTAAAATCTGGAGAATACGAAATTTGAAATAAAGATTTTTTTCAGGTGGTTTTACTGGGGAAAAATAACTCCCCTTTCTGGATGAAGTAAAGGAAGTAGCCTAGGGCAGGAGAAGTTGGAATATGATTCAGTTGCAACTGAGGGAATTACCTGCTCTTACCAAGAACTCTGGATTTCTGATGGACCCTCAAGTTGTTCAAAGTTTAGGTGAGAAAGTTGAGCCTTTGTATTCTTACATTGAATTTTCATTGGATGCAATTTATCTCTGAAGATGGGGATATAATATTGGTCCATCAGCTCCTAACCATATAGAACAAGAAAGTTCTTGCAGAAAGGCTCAGATTTGAGCTGTAAGCATGTAGTTCTTCTGACATCTAGGATAACTAGTGGGTTGCTAGTTGTGAGGGGATCTTGGCAACAGGTTTGGCATCTGGTACATCAGGAAAGTTATGGTAAGGTATAAATGAAGCCTATTTTGGAAGAAGAGAGAATTTCGACTAGTAAAAATGGTCTATTTGACCTTCATATGGAGATTTAAGCGGGCAGTTTGAGATGAGTCTCCAATGACCTCCTGCGCACCCAGTGAACAGAAGTGGAGTAAGTGACTACGGAATTCCACACCCTAATCAGGAAGCATATCCCCGCAGAATCAACAGTGATCAAGAACACCTGGGACACCCTAAATCGCCCCTCCCACTGGAACCAGAGCAGCAGGGATTTGTAAGTTAAATATCATCCCCAGGGTGTGGGGGTCCCTATACAAAGCGCAGACTCAGTTACCCTCTCTTCAAGCGATTGGATAGAGCAGAAGTGTGGGAGTGTCCCAGTGCACACAGGGCATAAGGAACTTCTAGGCACCCTGGAAAATGCCTGGCATTTAGATTGCACTCCCGCCACCAGCAAAAGCAGAGAGAGAAATGCAGACAGGCCCTGTGGAGAGCTCAGAGACACAAGCTTGCAGCGGGAGAGGCATCAACAGAACCCCCTGCCTGCACTGACAGAGCAAATAAGAATGCCAGAGACACATTAAAAAATTTAAGCTCTGTACTTACAAACTAGCAGGGTTTTTGTTTTTGTTTCTTGTTGTTGTTTTTTGTTTTGGGTTTTTCTTGTTGTTGTTGTTTTTCATTTTTTTTTATGTGTGTGTTATGCTTTATTTGTTTTTACTCTGTTTTTACTTTGTATTGCTTGATTTATTTATGTTTGTTTGGATGACTGGTTGCTTTGTTATTTTTTGCTTAGTTTGTTGGATCTCCTCCTTATCCCTTTTACAAGGTTCCCTCCCTCACTGCCATCTATATTCTTCTCCTCAATACTTTTCTCTTCTCTTTTCTTTTTCCTTTTTTCCCTGTCTCATATCAAGACCATCTCATACTACCACACTTAAAACTCTACATTGAATACCAGAATCCCTCGACATATCTACCATCTCTAATCTTTACAATATATCACCTCAACACACTCAACCTCTTATTCCACTGGATTATACCCTCTACTTTACCCTATTCTTGCATTCATCACTGTGACTTCTCACCCAACCTTTACCACTGAACACAACCTGTCCCTGTATATACCAGCAGACACCTCTAAACCTCCACTGCAGAGATTGGATGAGAAAACTTGCAAGAGCAGCAAAGATATAAATTTAAGAACAGGGGAACCATGGGAAGGAAAAATAGCAAAGAAACAATGAGCCACCACAACCCCTCAATAACAGATCTCACCAACCCAGAATGGCAGAGATTACCAGAAGAACAATTCAGATATTTAATACTAGAAACAATATAGGATTTTTGGAAAGAATTTAGGGAGTGTTGGAAAGAAATAAAGGAACAAATAAACAAAGATTCTGACACCCTGAACAGCAACCAAAGAGAAGCATTGAAGGAAGTGAAAGATGCAGTAACTGAAGTGGAGACATCAATGCAAACTATAAATAGTAGATTAGACCACATGGAAAATAGAATATCACTCTTAGAAGATGACCATTCCAAAGATGAATCCATAGTAAATAATTTAGAAAAAAAATTCGACAGTATGAATTGGACATCGATGAGATCTGGGCCAATTTTAAAAGAGCTAACCTAAGAATA
Source organism: Graphiurus murinus (assembly GCA_004027655.1). Classification (NCBI taxonomy): domain Eukaryota; kingdom Metazoa; phylum Chordata; class Mammalia; order Rodentia; family Gliridae; genus Graphiurus; species Graphiurus murinus. Next base: position 10,200 of record PVLC010003210.1, on the reverse strand, counting down.
ATAGGCATAGAAGAGGGATTAGAAGTTGAAACTTATGGAATAAACAATCTTTTCAAAGAAGTAATGTCAGAGAATTTTCCAAACATAGAAAGAGAAGTTGACACACAAGTCCAAGAAACATAAAAACTCCCTCGAGACAAGACCAAAGAAGAGGTTCACCACACCACATAATAAATCAAGTTGACTAATGTAGAGGCTAAGGAGAGAATTTTAAAGGCAACAAAAGTAAAAGGCTAAGTGACATTTAGAGGCAAACCAATTAGAATCACTCCAGACCTCCCAAATCAAGTCATGAAAGTCAGGAGAGGCTGGAGTAACATATTCCAAACTCTGAAAGAAAATAACTTGCAGCCAAGATTCTCATACCCAGCCAAACTCTCTCTCAAAATTGATGGGGATATAAAAGTCTTCCATGAAAACAGAAAATGAAAGAATTTATGTCTTCCAAACAAGCACTAGAGAAAATATTCAAAGAGATTAACTACAAACAAGAACTAACAAGTAAATGTCAACAACAAATGCTGGCCAGGGTGTGGTGAAGTGGGAACCCTAATACATTGTTGGTGGGATTGCAAATTAGTGCAACCACTTTGGAAAACAGTATGGAGGATCCTCAGACGAATGAGAATGAACCTAACATATGATCCAGCAATACCACTTCTGGGTATCTACTCAAAAGAATGGAAACCAAACTATCAGACCGACACATGTGTATCTATGTTTATAGCTGCACAATTCACAATTGCCAAAGTATGGAAACAGCCAAGATGTCCATCGACAGATGAATGGATTACAAAACTATGGGATATGTACATAATGGAATTCTACTCAGCCATGAAGAACAAAATCATGTTATTTGCAGGGAAATGGATGCAACTGTAAAACATTATGTTAAGTGGGATTAGTCAATCACAAAGAGTTAAAAAGCATATGTTCTCCCTAATATGAGGATGCTAGGGAGAAGATGGGGCATAAGAGGGTCTCCAGATGAAAAAGGAGAGACCTTTGATAAGCAAAGAAGTTGACTTAACTGAAGGGGATGGACAGGGGTCGGGGGCACCCTAATGCACATGATGTCCTTTCACAAATATATCAAGGTCAATCATTGAACTGAACTTGAGAAGGAGGGAGGGCGAGGGAGTGGGGAGGGAATTGGGGAAGAGGTCAAATAAGAAATGTGTGCATATATGCCTTTATCAGCTTGTACCTAACAAAGATGTGTGATTACAATGAACTTGTTATTATAAAAAATAAAAAATAATAATAAAAAAAAGAAAAAAAAATGTATGTTTGCACAGTAAGCATGTTGAAAGAAGTTGCAGTAATCCCTCCAAATTAGAAAAGGCACTTGATATGCATTTGTGAGTCTATAAATCGGATGTTTATGAAATATTCTGTGTTTTTAGTAATCACTTATAGCATATATAATTGACTTTCTCATCTGTAGCTTACTTGTTTTTTAAGAAAAAATGCATCTAATTCCATGACCTGATTCAAGTCTACTATTATCAGATTTGAGATATCTTACTCTTCTTTCTAAAAAATATATGATTGTTTTGATTAAGTTCAAGAAAATTGGTTTATTCTCCATGATATGTAGTAAAGGAAATTAGGATATAATTTTCATTGGTCACCTCAGAAGTTATTAATTTTCCATTTTCAAAATTTTCCTTAAAATTGGAGCACAAATGATAGGTATACCATTTTCTGAGATCATTTTTTTTAAAAAGCTATAAAATGAAATTTGTCTAATTATAAAGTGATAATTATTATTTTAAAAAATTGGAGGTATTATAAAATTGTAATGTAGCCATATTTCTTGTATATACTGATCATTAACCAGAGTCACTACTTTGTAATCACATATATGGGGTATCGGGCATATTTTGAGTCAATGTGCAATGTGCAATCTGCTCTTACAATATTCTTTTACAAAGGTTTATGCTATAAAAAAGAGGGACAAAGACAAAAGCTGTTCCTTTTCATAAGCTAAACACTCTAGATAACCAACTACATATTAGATAAAAAGTTCATTCTTTCCACAATTGTCTCTTGGGCATCTATATTTGACATTTTGCTATTTTCTGGATGAATAGTAGGTGACATGTGATTTCAGAAGTCACACAGACAAGAAAAACAGAGAGTTAAATAAACAGCCATTGAACCATAGGTTCAATAGGTTGTGAGACAATCTATAAGGCAGGTACAAAGGGATCTGTGGATTTATAAAGATTTGTTCTATTTGTGGAGATCATTAATAGCTGCTTAGAGGAGGAGAGTAATTTGAGCTTGTTTCAAAGAACAAAAGAAAAAAAATGGCTAGAAAAAAATACAAGATAGAAAGACAATTATAAAGTTAGAAGCTTCCTAAGAACTATGAGCTTTATTATAAATAATTTATGCTTGCCACTTGAACTATTAGAGAACTACTCTGATTTTCCTAAGTCTGCCTTGCTCTCTGCTGCAAATGGGAATATTTTAAAGGTATTCAATGATTTCAAGTTTCCATTGGACTTATTTTTCTCATGTATCTAGGTCTTTGCTTATTAAAAAAGAAAAGTGATAAGGTATGTTGATTACATATGTAGGACATTTGTAAGAAAATTCAAAATTTTAACCTTTAAAACAGAATAATTAAAAATAAAATTTTCTCTGAGTCTCTGACTTGATAATCTCAAACTTAGGACCCTGTGCTATCACACAACAAGGACTACCTTTAGAGATGGACCCTGAAGATATCCCTCACTCTACTTGTTATACCAGAAAGTATATTACTTCATCTTGGACACTGAATCATGCAAATGCAGGTTATTCTTTCTACAGCTTGTAGCAGATTTTATGCAACACCATCAAATGGGAGGGAGACATCATAATCTGTTTTAAACTTACAGATAGTATAGAAATTTTTGTAGAAAAGAATGAGGAGGGTAATATAGCTATATTTTTGCATCAGTGGAGCCAAAATCTATGATTATACTTCTTACTGCTATTTATGCAGTGATTACTACACAGAAAGCCTGATTTTGCAGAAGAAAAGAGTAAATTTATTTTGGAGTATGGTGGAAATTAAATGCTCATTGAATGCTCACTATTAGTATAAATAATAATAATTGCTACTATTAATAAATTGGTAGTTGTATACCAGGGATGGAAAGGTATTCTTTGGATGAGTTTATTTATTATACATATAAGGAATATATTTTGTATATGGACCAAAAACTAAACCTTAGAGAAGGAAGTAAAGTAAAAAATTAAACATGTCCCACATATTTGGAATTCATTCAGAGAAATTATAATTGACTGATTTGATTGAATAAACTTGATAAGAAATTGTATATATGGTGAAAAAGAGAGTTGTATTAAACTTGAACAGAACTACTTCTTGTGTAAAGTAGTGGTTTCTACATTTAGCTCATTTCTACCAGTTAGGCCAAGATGATCAGGTGATTAGGAGCCATTTGATGTAAGGAGAAAGTGATAACTTATTGGAGAAAATGACTGAAAATGTGACTAAAACTGAAAATTCATAGGTATATGAAAAGTTCTGTGTGTTTCAGTACCCTGAGAGGAAACAGATGGCATACTTGAACCATGTAATTTGGAAAGAGTTTAATAGAGAGTTTGTAGAAACTATAAGGAATACTAATCACTGAGTTAGTAATAGCTAAAGCTTACTAAATATCCTAACTCTTGAAAGGAGGAAACTGCTACCAGATTTAGAGTGAAAGAATTATATGAAGAAGACCAAATGATTAAGAAGAATGGGATGCAATCTAGGGATGAATCCCTGTCTAGGAATGCATCTCAAGTTTGGGAACCCCACTCTTAAGAAAGGGAGTAAAATACATAATTGTATTTACTTCATCCCTGTTCTTTATAGTCAGTCAGTAGTCTTTATTGGCAAAACCACTTAAGGATAAGAGACTTGATATTGATTGAATAGATAAGCCTCTTGAGCCAATACAGAAGAGTGGAGAAGAGTGATTAATCATATGATTATTTAAATTTGTGCACAAAAGTCTGCTGTTTAGCAGAAACCTGCTAATAATCATTTGTTAAAACTCTTTGGGGGTAACATAGAAAAGTCTTACATTTAGAGGATAACAAGAGTGAAAAGATACAAGTCTGGGGTAGAAAACTCACAAGAATATGCAAGCTTAGGATATAAGCAAAAAATCTCTCTGCTATTTATTCCTAAAAGACAACACACAACCATTCCTTTCTGTCCTTTATTCTTTTTCTTGCTTTTTAGTAGCATCTGGGACAAGTTAAGAATGTTTAAAAGACAGATAACATTTTCAACCTTATCACACTTTTAAATGACTGTGCAAAATAAAAACATAAACAAGACATTTTATTTTGTGAATACCAGGTCATTAGTGATATGAAAGAGAATTTACAGCAGAGAAATTGACTAGAAGCAATATTTTGGAAGAATTGAGGCATAAATGCTCCCCAAAGTATTAGATAATATGAATCTAAGTTATTCATTCAAAGAATTTTAATGTAAGTAGATAGTATTTTGAAAGAAAAATATCAGACACAAGAGGATTCCACTTTAGGGTGCAAAATAATAGAATATGTTTCTAAATTGAAATAAAATGATAATGGAGGAAGCCATTCAAGTAAGAGGAAGCTTGCAGAAGGGCTTTAAAAGAGATACCTTGAAGGGCTAGAGGAGATACCTTGAAGAGTAGGTACAAAGGAGGGAGTGCAGATGAAAATATACTGGGCTTCTCAGTCAATGGAATATTTTGTTTTATTATGAAAATATTTGATGATAATTCAGAAATATTTGAAGCAAAGAGAAAGTTGATAGATCTTACGATAGGTTATACCCAAGTGTTAGTAGTGTAGGAAGTATGGTGGTATTGGTAAGTGAAGTCCATGCAAAAATATTTTAACTAAGTATATTTTGTCACAAAAAACAAAAATTCAGTCAAATTATTTAAGTGACATTTGATTTGTCTGAAGCTACATAGATAATAAAGTTGTGACACACAAAACAAAAGAGAATAGTCAGGACTTGGGAAGAGAAAAGACAGTATTTTTCTGACCTTGTTAGGATTTAAAACAGAAGGGTACTCCAAGTCCAAGAATACAGGCTATGGGTATACATTTTTATGCATTTTATTGCTTTGCCATGAACATAATTCAGCTACTCTCTTTATGCATGTGTTTTAATTCCCTATTATAACCTGGATGTTTGTTTCTATGTTATTCAGTTAAAATATTCTGAGCAAATAATTTTGAAAACACTGTCCAGAAAGGGCAAGTACTTTGAATTAAGCTGCTGAAAACATAGCTGATCTATTCTTTGGTCAAGTTTTCCCCTGTGATTTAATGAGTTGTGTAGAGGACTTGGCGAAGCAGAATACTGCTGCCTATATTATTTTTCAGTAAATATGAACATAGCTAATTCCTTAGCAGTGGAAGGCATACACCTAGATTATTGCCTATATCCAACATGAAGTATGATGTGAGATACTAATATTACAGATGAGCTGCTCGCAGCATGCGTGCACATGCACACACACACACACACACACACATACACACACACGCACGCACACACACTCATACTTCTATCAGATATGATGTCCCAAGGGGTTCGGTACCACCTCATTTAATTATTCATTATATAAATGCAAAAGGAATAAATTATTGACTTCTGTTACCCCTCAGTTTCATTTTAAAACATTTTATGGAGTAAGAATAATCTGATACAAAAAAGAGATGGTGTATGATTTTGTTTACATAAAGATCAAAAAGCAAAACTAATTTAAAGGAGTAGAATTAAGGAGAGTGATTATTGATGGGATTTGATATTTAATTAAAAAGCACAGGAATATTTTCAGGGTGATATAAATTGTATTCTGATGGGAGATTGTTATACAAGTTCATAAATGTTTATTAGAATTAACTGTGTAGGTGGTCCATATGTAAAATGTTTCTCAATTAAAAGTAAGATGTGCATGACTATTGCTAAATCTGTATGGCATGACTATATTGAATAGGGAAGAATATTTTTAAATTGTCAGATTTGCCAGAAAATTATACTAAGAAATTTTGTAAAATTCATCTGTTGCTTCTGGGTAATATTAAAATGTATATTCATGAAATATTGCTAAAGATTTGATATGATTCATTTCAAGCACTGTAATATATACATGACTTCTTTCTTTTCTTAGAATATTAGTGATGTGAAAGTAATAGTTCATTTTTCAGGCATTTCATTCCAAAGCTTACTAAATTGGTTTATTAACATGATATATACCTACTGATTTAAAAACCTTCCAGCCAGAAAATATTATTTTAGCAAACTAAAATTCCAATGCTTTTATTAATATAAATTATAAGAAAAATATTTGTGATTATTATGAAGAATATAAAAAATAATGTTACTTATTTTCAGAATAGCTTTGATAAAGTATAAAGCATATACATTATTAATATATTTTATTTTATATATGTAAAATGACTGAACATATGGCAGTTCAATGTGTTTTGTTTGAATTAGGTCTATCTCTTGACAGGGTTTTTAAAAAAATATTTCTTAATAATCATGATAATTATATTTCACTCAGTTTAATCACCTAATCTTTGCATTATATCACTTTTCTTTAAGTCAATAGATGTAAATATAGATATCCTACAATATTCCAGATGCAATAATTATGGCAACTTTTATATTCATGAAAATTTGGAGGGATGAAAGTTATTTCATAGTCATGAGCCAGGCATATATAGTTGTTGTATCTAGAAACAATTTCTATAATCTATATATCTAAAGACAATTTCTATTTATTCTATAATTATTTTCTTATTATAATAAATAGACATTTCATTTTCATTTTAACAACACTTATTCTGCCTATTCAAGAAGATGGGAGATGCAAGAACATATTCTAATGTCTTCTTCAATTTCTTTCTCTAGTGTTCTATAATTTTCATTGTATAGGTCTTTGACTACATTGGTTAGATTTATTTATTTATTTATTTATTTTTTTTGCGGTACTGGGGATTGAACTCAGGGACATTCTACCTCTGAGCTATACCCCCAGCCCTATTTTTTATTCTTTATTTTGAAACCGAGTCTCACTAAGTTGCGAAGTGCCTCACTAGGTAGCTGAGGCTGGCCTCAAACCGGGATCCTCCGGTCTCAGCCTCCCGAATGCTGGGATTACAAGCGTGTGCCACCACGCCCGGCTTGGTTAGATTTATTTCTATATATTTAATTTTATTTTGAGGATACTGTGTATGAAATTATTTTACTGATTATTTACTGATGGAAATTATTTACTGATTTCCATGTAGTGTATTAATTATTAGTGAGTATAAAAGCAATTGATTTCATATGTGAATATCTTGCTACTTGACTGAATTTCTAAGTTACAGAAGTTTTCTGCTAAAGAGTTTTGGATCTTCTCAGTATAAAGTCATATCTTCTGCAATGGGGATAATTTTATTTCTTCCTTTTCTATTTGTATCACTTTTGTTTTCTTCTCTTGCTTGATAGCTCTGGCAAAATTTAAATAAATATTAAAAAGGAGTAGTAATGATGTACATCCTTGTTTTGTTCCTAATTTTGTAGGAAACATTTTTGCATTTCCCCATTTATATATAATGTTGGCTTTGGATTTGTCTTAAATATATCTTTTATGTTGTTATGTTGTTCCATCTATTCTAATTTCTTCAGTGTTATTAACATGAATGGATACTGAATTTCATTAAAGGCTTTTTCTGTATCTAGAGAGATGATCTTATGAATTTTGACATTTCTTTTATTTATCATGAATTACATTTATTGATTTGCATATTTTGAATTATCTTTGAATCCTTGGAATTAATTTAATTATAACATGACTCTTCTATTATGTTTTAATATTATTGCTAATATTTTTGAGGATTTTTGCCTCTACGTTTATCAGAATTACTGGTCTGTAACTTACTTTCCTTGATTTGTCCTTTTCTGGTTTTGATATCAGTTTGATATTGGCTTAACAGAATGAATGTGAGAGTGTTTCCTTCCTTTTGATATCTTAGAATAATTTGAAAAATATTAACATTAGTTTTTCTCTAAAGGACTGATAGAATTCAACTGAGAATACTTCTCATCTTAGGCTTTTTTATTGTTGTTGTTAGATGTCTTTTTATTAATGCTTCAATTTAATTGATTGTTATTGGGCTATTATGTTTTCTATGTATTCTTTATTCAATTTTGGTAGGTTGTACATGCCTAGAAACCTATCTATTGCTCCTAGAAATTCCAATTTAGGAACATACAAATTTTTGAGGAGGCCCTTAATAATCCTAAGGATTCTGAGTTACCTGTGGTGATGTCTCATTTTTCACCTCTAATTAAATTGGATTTTCTTACTCTTTATGTTAATATTTTAATTGTTTGTCAATATTATTTTTTCAAATATAAAATCTGTGTTTCATTGATACTTTTTGTTGCTTTTCAATTTTCTATTTCACTAATTCCAGCTCTTATGTTAGTAATTTTTTGTCTACTACTGTTATTGAAAATATTTTGTTCTTGCTTTTCTAGAACCATATGATGCATTATTTGATTGTTTATTTGAGATATTTCTGATTATTTTTGTATAGGCACTTGTAGCTATGACCTTTCCTCTTAGTATCATCTTAATAATATTTCACAGATTCTGGTATGTTGCCTATGTATTTATATTGATTCTAGAAATTTATAAATTTCTCACAATAGTTTCCCTCATGATATGTTCATCATTCAGTATCATTCAATCTTCATATACTTATGTAATTTTTGTGGTTTATCTTGCCATTAATTGGGTACCATATTTCTGAGTAATATTTTTCTTCATTTTAAACAAAAGCTATTTTTGTACTTTTATTGGTGCATCATAGTCTCACACCATATTGTAGTCAATAGTGATAGTGACATAAATGCACACAGAACTTGTTGAGCTTTCAACTGGCCCCCTCCTCCCTTCCTACTTCCCTATATAGGATATTGAGTTTGTCATTGATCTTCTCACTTATTTACATTATGACAATGGAAATAATTCCTTCATTGATTCTTTCTCTTCCCCATTCCCTTCTTTAGATCACTTCACTGGCTCTATTGGAGTTTCTTCTCCATTATCTAAAGCTCATCTGGTATTTCAATTACTCTCTAGCTTCTGCATATGACCTATTACCTTTCACTTTCTGTGACCTGCTAATCTAATTTAACATAATGTTTTTCAGGTCCATACACTTACCATAAATGACATAGTTTTGTTCTTCTTTATTGCTGAGTAGAATTCCATTGCATATATGCAATAGATGTTTCCCTTTCCCCCACTCACATCAACTTCAATTAGATCACCTTCTTTACTCATTTACAGTTTCTCCTTCTTTGTCTAGAGTCCCTTCTATGACCCATTTTCTCCCTAGTTTCCACATATTAGAGAGAACATCTGATTTTTACTTTTTGTGATAGACTAATGTCACTTAACATATTATTGGTAGGATTGCAAATTAGTGTAACCACTTTGGAAAACTGTATGAAGGCCCCTCAGATGAACAGAAATGAACCTACCATATGATCCAGCAATACCACTTCTGGGTATCAACTCCAAAGAATGGAAACTAAACTACCAGACTAATGCATAGGTATCTATATTTATAGCCACACAATTCACAATTGCCAAATTATGCAACCAGTCACAATGTCCATCAACAGAAGAATAGATTATAAAACTATGGGATATGTACGTAACGGAATTTTACTCAGCCATAACCTGTTTTTATATGCTGGAATGTTGGACCTATGTCTTCTTCTAGTAATATCAAAGTCTCTAGCATAATTTCAAGGTCTTTGATCCATCTTGAGTGGAATCTTGTGTGGGGTGAGAGGTAAGAACTTAATTTCATTTTTTCTACAAATGGATACATTTTCCTAACACCATTTGTTGAAAAGACTGTCTTTTCTCCAACTTATATGTTTCACACTTTTGTCAAAAATCAATTGGTGGCGATACATGTGTATCTATGTTTATAGCAGCTCAATTCACAATAGCCAAACTATGGAAGCAGCCAAGATGTCCAACCACAGATGAATGGATTACAAAACTATGGGATATGTACACAATGGAATTTTACTCAGCCATAAAGAAGAATAAAATCATGTTCTTTGCAGGGAAATGGATGCAACTGGAAAACATTATGTTAAGT